>JAFNEN010002102.1:0-18331 GCA_019343175.1 Oedothorax gibbosus
GCATTCATGTGGGTGCATTCTGTGCCTTTCTTAAATTTAAAGAATAAAAATTGAAAAAATTTAATTAGAAATTTAGTCGAATTGATAGCGAGAAGTGAAAAAATAACGCTTCAATTTAAAGGCCCAGCAATTACTTTCGCACTGGGCCTCGAATTTATTAAGAGTGGCCCTGATAAGTTTTGGTTTCTTTCTCGTATTTCAATCGAGAACTAGAACGACCACTACTACAGGGACGTCAAGCCCTGGTCAAACGTTGTCTTCTACTATACCTGAGCCAGGACACCCTGTTAGAAACCGAAACGTTGCCGAATTGGCTTGTTTTAAGTGATGCTTGCGAATTTCCTTCGATGTATGCTCCTATTGGTGCTCTGATTTCACGTGACAACACCGCTTTGATTCCCGAATCGAGGCTCGAGAAATTTATTAGAGATTTGAGCTGGCCAGAAGATGACTTTTTACAACTCAACTTAACACTATGCTACAAACAAGAAACAAAAATAAACAAATGTCGGCATTTGCAAAAAAGTTCAAAAGTTAAAAAAAAAAAAATTAAAGGTTTCTAAATATATCTGAATAATCTCTGCGAGCATATATAAACAAACTTTTTTTTGCATTTTACACAACTTTTAAAAATGATTTATTCATGTGCCGTTTTATCTCGTTTATTTATTAAGAATGTTAAAACCAGGTTATTTAGTACAATTGCAAACACAAAATTATCAGAGACGGGATCGCAAGAAGCTCTTGATCATACTCCGGTAATGACAAAGGAAATTTTGACAGCTTTGCGCCCAGAGAAAAATCAGGTTTGTAAATGAAGTTATCAAAATACTACCCTTAACAGTAATCAAAAGCAAAACAGAGTTGTGCTTCAAGAAAATTTTACGTATTTTGAATCTAACGTTTCTATTGATATCATAAATGAAAGTTTCTATTGATATCATAAATGCTAGTTTCTATTGATATCATAAATGAAATTTTAAAAATTCTTTCCTTGGCTTAACTGTGCTAAAGGGTACAGTCTTAATTTGACTAGTTTATGCTGTAAAAGCATCAAACTCACATTAATTTGGCAAACATTCCACTTCAAATTCAATAGAATGTGATATGTATATCAATCTTATAATGTTTTTTCATTATCACCAATTAAACACACATAAAATACTCATTAATTAGTACATTTGTCCAGCTGTTTTAGTTTTGTGCCACTACATATTTCAACACAAAACACTTTAGTAGTGTTGAAATCGAAGTTTGCCCATTCATTGCAAATCTATAAGTAAAGAAATATGACTTCCGTGGACTGCCCTGTAACTGGCAAAGCATCTTCTCTGGTATATATTTGTTGTAGTATACATATACCTTACCCCACATGCCTTGTTCTTGGAGTATTTTTTGGTTGTAGACACAAACCTCGAAAAATTCCTTGGTTAGGGCAAGCAAATAATAATAATCCCAGCCAATAATATTATGATACCTCTGATGTCCAATCCTATATTACAGAAATTGTCACGTTTACAAAAGGAAAATAACTTTCATCAACCTTACCATACATGCACCACAAAGGGGGCCAATAATGATCACCCATCTGTAATTCAGACCAGTAGATTCTCCAGTTATTCTCCTTCACAAGTAGTCTAAAAACTAAAGCAGCACATGCACTACAATCAAAGATGCAGGTATGAATTTGACCTGGAATTAAGTGTGCAAGGACGGACAGTTATTTATTCCATCTCAGACTTTTGAGCGATTCTTATACTATAAATAGCTTTAACAGTAAGTAAAAAACTAGGTCTTACATGCTGTTTCTTTAATAAAACCAGAGATTGGAAAGTTACTTTTAAAAAGTAACTATGTTACAGTTACTTAATTAAAAAAGTAACTCTGTTACAGTTACTTAATATGAAAAATAACGCGTTACAGTTACTTTAAAAAAAAAAATAACAAATCACAGTTACTTTTCGAAATGTCAAGTTATAAGAAAATTGAAACTTAGCCATCTTACCATTTTTCAAAGAGAACCACAATAAACGAAACATAAGCTCAAACAAAACACTGACATTATAATTAATAAACATTTTTTATATTTAATTTTAATCCTTTACCCTGATAATCGGCCGATAACGAGTCCATCTGTAAACACTCAGATAGGTACTGACAGAAATAGGGGTATCTCAAGAATGAACGTGAAATCTCTGTCTCACTCCCTCCTCTTCGAGGGGAAGGACTTTGTTGTTGGTCATTGTTGTAGAACCCATTCAGGCAAAACACAAAGGGGTTTGAACTGAGGAATCCAATCTGCTTGGTAGTTAGCGTGATTTATTTGAAAACCCTTCTTTTCGGTAGATGCCTGTAATTGTGCGGGGCTTATAATGTGATACTTAAAGGTAAACAGACAAAAAAAACCATTCGTAACAATTCTGTCTGAAAGCGGCCGTCACGCCTTTAGCAGCCAAAGTGGACAATTCTATTATATGCTTTACTTTTTCCCTTCCAAGAAAAGCTCGTATTTCGGGAATGTGAAATGTTTCCTTCTCTCTCTCTCTCTTAGGAGTGGACTTTTAAAATTGGCATCAGACAGCCTTCGTAAAGTAACGTAAGAGTAACAACATTTTTCGTTACTTTGTTACCGCTAAAAGTAACTAAGTTACAGTTTCTTTCTGAAAAGTGTAACGACGTTACTCGTGTTACCAAAAAAAAGTAACTGTTACAAGTAACGCGTTACTCCAAACCCTGAATAAAATCATATTTGTTTTGTAAAACCTACATTTTTTTATAGCTATGTGAGAAAAATGGTGACATTGATTTATCTTCCTTCGTCTTTAGGTGTTCATTGACATGACTTTTGGTGGTGGTGGGCACAGCCGTCAACTTCTAAATGCAGCAGATATTCAGTTGTTTTGTTTAGACCGAGATCCAACTGCCTATGAAAAAGCTGTGAAGTTGGCAAAGAAATCTGGGTAAAATATATGGTCGAATTTTATTTTTTATGCGATATTTAACTAACTTTTGGTTAAATTACTGTTTATTAATATTTTATACCTCGGCAGTATTTTTACAACAGAGAGCAATCACTAAAGTAGGGCAAAAAAAACTTAAAATAAGTTTAAAATATTTCAACAATATAAAATTGACTAGATGCGAACGCTATTTAAAAAAGATCAAAGTTTTTAAATGTTACTAATTTTTCTTTATTTTCTTAATCTAAATCTTTTTTTGTAATTACATAATTGAATTTTTTAATTCTAAGTATTTTTAAAAAAAAATTATTGTTGTATTTAAAGTTTAAACGTGTAGGGAGAATTTATAAAGAAATTTTTCATTTATGCGAGTCTCTGCTCTCTTATCTTATGCCTACTAAATGAAGTGGAGGGGAAAATATAACATTATCCCAGCTGAAGAAAAATAAAAACTGTTTCCAATTATTAATATTTTTAGAAAACTTTTTTTATATAGAACATGTTTACCTTGAAACTTCTATACATGTTAAATTATTTTTATTTGACAATGTTTTATTTTCAGTGGATCGGTCACACCATTGCTTGGCAGATTCAGTGAAATGCAAACCCTCTTCAATAATGCAGGTTTGCTACCCGATTCAGTGGATGGCATTCTTATTGATGCTGGGTGTTCCTCAATGCAGATGGATTCTTCAGAGAGAGGATTTTCTATAAGCAAAAATGGCCCACTTGACATGAGGATGGACGGAGACAGGTAAATTTGTATTAGATTTTTCCCATTTAGTAAACATCTATATTTATAATAAATCTATATTATTAATATTATTTCATTACTTACTGGGTAATGGGTGTGGTTCCACTATTTTAAATTCATTCAAATATTTTATAAAATTGTTTATTAAAAATGAATCTTTTAAACCAATTTTGAGAAGTGGTCGTTTAGAGTCCTGGTACTACATTTATCAAATAAAAAAAATTGTAAAAATATACAATACAGCCTGAGTAATTTGACTTAGAATTTTTTTCATTGGATTAACACAGAGATAAGACTTCGGTTTGGAGTCCTGGGTACCACTCCCGCTTAAATAATAAATCCCATTGAGATGATGGTTGAAAGGTAAGAGTGCTGACTCTGGGTATGATATTAAATGTCCTGAATCCGGCATTGATGTTTGTTGCCAAAACATGATGTCTTTGTTTAACCAAAACATGAACACATCCAGATTGAAATGGTAAAAAGCAGGGAAAAAAATCTTAATTTTTTTAAACTAAAATTTAAGAAAACAAATTCAGAATCATAACTTAATTAACAATTTTTTTTCAAAACTGTATTTTTAAGAAGTAGTTAAAATTCAAGTTTTAAGCATTTAAAAATGGTAGCATGAAGAATTTTTGGGCCAATTTATTTAATAAACTTGTTTCAGAATGAATTCTATTTTACCGGGTTTTTCATGTAACTAAATCATTTAAATAAAGCAATCATTTTTTAATCCTTCAAAAGACATGAGATTCTTCCATCAAACGATACAAAAAGAAAATATAACATTATAGAAAAATGTATGGAGAAGTTAATAAAATTTATTTGAAATAAGTGAGAGTTTAAACTTAGTGAGAAAAAAAAATCGTAAGATGATTCTAAATGGAATCATTGAGGGTGAAAAGGTTAAACAAGGCACTGATAACTTATAACCTTTAAGATATTTTCTTTACATAAACCATTTTTTAAAAATTAATAAATATCCAAAAGAATTTAATCATTTAAAAAGGACAAATATTTTTTAATGAAAAATATGTAATTAGTCTAATTTGTTTTATACATTTTTATAGATTTCCTAACCAACCAACTGCTTCTGATGTCTTAAGTGCTCTAGATGTTCCTAGTTTAACACGAATATTTAAAATCTATGGTGAAGAAAAACATTCTAAGAAAGTTGCCCAAGCTCTTTTTGATGCTAAGTATCTGTTAACATCTATAAATACTACCCATGAGTTGGCTGAATTAGTTAAAAGTATATTAGGAGAGTAAGTATTAATTATTTTAAGTGTAACTTCTTTATGGATGTAAGAAGTGCAAATAGTACATATATGTTCAGAATTATTTAAGTAACTTGAAGAAAATTTTAACTTATCGAGTCAGTTAAAATATTCCTAACATGACTGCTTTAGGGGATTAAGTTTTTTGCAGACTTGTTAAATTCCCCGGAATAAAAGCCACTTTTTGGGGGCTATTTTACCATCTAGGCGACGCTTGCTACTAATTGACATTCATATTACATTTAATCTAAGCTCTTAGTTTAGTGCAGATTTTAAAATACGCCAAGATTTAATTTTGCAAAAATTATCCATGTCAATTAGGCACTTAAGGAATCTTTGACGTGTCACATAATCATATGACATGCATGCCTATGATTTTCACACCCTGAAAATCTGCCGCCTCCGCCAGGGCAACTAGCAAAAGTTTAAATTTATAAATTGTATTTATTTTTTTAAATTGGGCGATTTTCATTTTACAATTTGTAAAATTTAAATTAATGTACACTAAACTTTTGCATGGATAAATAGTTATTTGGTAAAAGGAGGATTTTAATATTTAAATCATTACTTTTGAATTAAAAAGAATAAATTTTAAAATCGTAATATTAGTTGCATGTACAAGATCTGTGTTTAAATTGTATTAGTAGTGCTCAGCGCATTCTATACCACCCACCATAACTCTTAACTAGTAGCAATTCTATTATTTAAGGTCATAGGGATATAATTTTGTTTGAAAAAAAATTCAGAATATTGCTGGTTGAGAATATTTGGTGCTGTTGTTTAAGCCGATGAATTTCAAACTAAGCTAAAACTTTAAAACATTAGATATAGATAAAGTATTTGTGATCAATATTAATATAATTGTGGATTTAAAATAAAAGTTAAATTCTGTAGTTATTGTAATATACAGACTTTAGAAGTGTTGGATTCACATTCAACAGAACCTATTTCCTGCTTCGATTATAAATTTGCTATTTCAGTATTTAACTGTCATATTTTTGACTGAGGTTGTTAAATTCTCCCTATAAAGTTCTATTTTGAATTATAATTTGTGATTCAGAACATCCTGACTGTCATCAGTTGTAAAAATATTAAAATAACCTTTATAATTGTATGATTTTATGCACAAAAAGTTGTATTAAGCATTTGTTTAAATAAATTTTCCGATTTATAAACCAAAACCCTTTTTATATGTGTTGTATCTAATAATAATTTTTTCTTCATTACAGCCAACAAAGATTTGACAAGTTGAATAGAAAAGCTCATGTTGCCACTAAAGTGTTTCAAGCTCTGCGAATATTTGTCAATGATGAATTAAACGAGCTTAATTATGGGTTAGAACTTGCACATAAATACCTGAAACCAGGTGGTAGGTTGGCTGTGTTGACCTTCCATTCTTTAGAAGATCGTGTTGTCAAAAGACAAATTCTCGGAATAGACATGGACGAGCCAGTCACTCATACTATCAGCCAAAAACTAAAGAATGCTTCAATTTTCCACTCGGTTTCAGATGTTGATAAAGTTCTTCATAAGAAATGGAATCCTTTGTATAAACATGTTATCACACCTTCAGATGAAGAAATAAACTCAAATCCTAGAAGCCGTTCTGCCAAATTTAGAGCAGCAGAAAAACTGAATGAAAATTCTTAGCCTGTAGGTGTTTAGATGAATGTAGTATTATTAAATGTTGTGTTATATACCTGTCCAGTTCTCTGTGTGTTTCTCTTATTACCCATGTGCTTTTATGTTTCTTCTATATCGTAGTAAATATTTTTGTTTGACAAGATTTAAATAAGAAATCACAAAACAGTTGTTTCCAACTCTTGATGTACTTATGTCAAATTATATAAACTAAATTCCTTATCCTGTTTCACAAGATGTGTGTTTCTAATATATACAAGAAATTTTAGTTATAAAATAACCTGCTTTATGTATAAAAAAGTTCTTATCAATGTTAGTATGCAACCTATTAATAATATTTTTTATTTTTATAAATTTTTTTTTCTAATTTAGTGCAGGAAAAATACTTTAAGTTTTGCAACTCATTTGATCCTAATTAAATAATGGGATGCATTCAAATAAAGGTTAAAAAGTTTGACAATAAAGTTTCAAATAAGTTTTTACTATTTATAATTATCCGTTACTCATTAAAACACAATCTAAACTTTGAAAAATATCTTTAATGCAGAAAACTTATAGTAGTTAGTTTATGTTGAATCATTTATTATATTCTGTCGCAAGGGATAACTTTGGCTCTGGAAGGTAACTTTGGCCCAAGCATAAAACCCTAAAACTGACTTTCTTTTTAAATATTCTTATATTCATAGTTCAACGCAGAAATGCCACTAATTGAAAAATGCAAGCACATTTTTACCAAGTGTATTTTATGAAAATTTATTAGCTAGAAAAGCTTGGAGTTTATATATAAATATTTATTAAAACAAATTATATAGTTTCTTTTTATTTTGCTTATGAAGTTGCAAATACTATAATAGTACAATACACAATTTAAAAACTTTCAAATATAATTTTACATAGTCGTTTACCCTTAAATATTTGATGGTTATTATTGTTCAATTTTCCTAAGAGTACCCTCTAACTGGTATTTTAACTAATAGGTTTTGATCGAGCTCGCATTATGAAAGACAACTTTTGTTTTCTATCTATAGAACTCTTTGTTTTCTATCTTCCATTTCATATTCAAAAATTTCGCACAGTAAGTTTTAGTGTATGGGATATGATTTTTGCTGTATCATTTGTAGCGGCCTCAGTAACCCACAGTCCACCAAAAGGATCCTCTAGATGGACAAAGACGTTTTAAGTTTATTGAAGAACCAGCGCCGCAGGCGCTTTAGTCTCCGACTCATACAGTTTTCACAATGAATTGTGGAGTTGCCTGAATGGCAAAGTCTGGTGATGTAGTTCACTTGAGTTCTAAAACGTTAGTACTATGACACAGGGGTAAACACAATGAGCATGAGAGATCGCAAAATCACTAAAATGGGGAAATAGTGTTGATTCATGAGAATGAAACTTGAGAAATCAAAAAAAAAAAAAAATAATAATAATAATAATAATAATAATAATAAAATAATAGTTCAATTGAAAACAGCCCAGAGAAGATAAAGTCATAAGAACCTGGTTCCAAGTCTTTCACCAAAAGCACGCGCTCTCATATGCACTCATATCCATCCCCAAGCAAGGGAAAGGTCAATTAATGGGAATTTAAGGGATCAAATTGCAGAGTGTGGTTGTTACGTGAGCACATGTCTAAAAACAGAAGATGTGAAGGAGATACATTGCTTCCCAAATAAAAACAAGAAAGATAAAAATCCGAATATAATGGGGACGGACAAGACTAACAAAAAAAAGGACAAAATTAAAATAAAAACATAAGCAGGGATGTGAAAAAATCAAATTATTAAAATTTTAAATGGGATAATGAAGTCGCAGAAGATGGACTAATCAGGTTTAAACGGACTAAGGCACAGTGGCGGACCAAAAATCCTATGAGAATAAGCGAAATAAAGTTGTGCAGCTGAAAATCAAAATGCAGGAGCAGGTCAGCAGTAACAGATTGTTTTGGTCACCAAGTCTTGAAGCTCATGACAAAGTAAAGATAATTCCGAGAATCGATGCCGTTTTCTGCGGTTTTGCGGTTGGCGTTGTATATGGGGTTCAACGCGAGTTGTGGTTGCCAGAGAAATGCCATTATGGCCTAGAAGGCGCTGTTAGGTTTTAAATCAAGCTTGCGGGAGATAATTTAAAATGCAACGGGGCCTATTTTTGTGATCAATGTTTAAATAATTGTAAAATTTGATGGAATTAATTACTGGGTTGGGATGAAATTCAAGGGAATTGTAGAATTTGTTTGCGTTTTTTGCCATAAATTCACTAAGAGGCGGGATTTTAAAATCTTTTTGGATGTCTGCATTTCTGATGTACCAAGGAGAATTTGTAATTTGTCTGAGTAGTTTGTTTTGAAGGATGTTTAATTTCTTCATTTTTGAGTTGGTGGCACCTCCCCAGATTTGGGAGGCATAGGTGATGGATGGCCTGATAATCATTTTGTAGAGTAGAACTTTGTTGCTGATCGAGAGAGGTGATCTTTTACCAATGAGGTTAATAAGTAAGAATTTATTTTTTCGGAATTTTTGATGCAAGTTGGCGAATTGTTGAGTCCAGGTGAGGTGGGTGTCAAAAGTAATTCCAAGGTATTTGGTGGTATTTGACCATGTGATAGTTTTGTTATTTAAGGTGAGCTTTGGAAGAGGGATTTTTTTTCCTTTTTTTGCGAAACATAATGGCAGCACTTTTTTCGACATTAATTTTTATTTTCCAGTTGGTTAGCCAGTTTTGAAGAAGGTTTAAGTGTTTTTGGAGTCGTTTGCCGATTGTCTTGACATTTTGAGCTCGGGAGAGGATTGCAGTATCATCTGCGAAGAGGCAAATCTGAGTGTCAGGGAGCTGGGGAATGTCATTGATGTAGCAGCTGTATAAAATTGGTCCGATTAGACTGCCCTGCGGGCAAGAGGCTCTGACGGGTCTGAGTGTAGAGATGCAGTCATTTATTTTTACAACAAAAAATCGGTTAGTAAGATAAGAGTAGATGAGTTTCACGAGTGTATCTGGTGCTCCCATTTTAATTAATTTGAATATGATAGCGTTATGCCAGACTTTATCGAAGGCTTTGGCCACGTCCAAAAAGATCGCACCGGTTTTGTGTCCAAATCTAAATCCTGTTAGGATGAATTCGGTTGCACGGAGGAGTTGGTGGTTAGTCGAATGCATTTCTCTAAATCCAAACTGTTGGGGGATGAGAATGTTATTATTTTCGAGAAAATCATTGAGTCTATTTTTAATAATGAATTCCGTGATTTTACCTAAAATCGGGAGAAGAGAGATAGGCCGGTAGCTGACAGGGTCAGTGGGGTCTTTGTTAGGTTTTTTAATTGGCACGACAACAGCAGTTTTAAGATTGTTAGGGAAGTGATGGAGTTCAAGGATTTTAGTAATAATCAGAAGAATGAATTCAAGAACGTTGGGTGTGATATTTCTTATCATTTTGTTGGTAATTCCGTCCCGTCCGGGTGCCTTTTTAATTTTTATTTTCTTTATATAGTTGGCGAGTTCTTGGATGGATGGAGGGAGAAGGGGGGAGTTATCAGGAGATCGGAGGAAGAGGGAGACTGTGCTATCAACTTCTGACTCGAAAATCTGGGGGGTGGGGGGATGTCTCTATTGATGTCGAACTGTTGTTCGAACGCGTCAGCTAGGACCTCGACCTTCTCGGAATCAGCGTGGGCGAAACCACCTTCAGTTTTAAGGGATGAGTGTGCAGTTTTTTCTTGTCTGAAACGTTTTGCGGCCCTCCAAATGGAATTGTTTTCAGTGGAGAGAGACATAATGTAATCGAACCAACTCTGCTGGTTTAGGGAAGTGAGTTGTTTCCTTATGGTTTTTTGAATATGCCTGAGTTGAGATTTGAGATTTGGGTCTCTGCATCTTTGCCAATCTTTGCGGAGTTTATTTTTGCATCGAATTAAAGTGCGAATAGAATTAGGGACAAAAATATCATCGGTGATTTTTATTTTAGATGATGCGAGTTTGTGTGCAGAAGTGAGTTTATCAGAAAGCCAAGTAACAGCGTCTTCGATTTCCGAGGGTTGATTAATAGGGGGATGATGGGTAGTAGAAAGAGAGAGAATTTCTCTATATTTACCCCAATCAGTTTTGAAGGCGTCTCTAATACTTTTGTCGATAGTAGTATTAAAATCGGTAACGACAGGGTTATGGTCAGATGAAAGCTCAGCAATTGCGTTCGATTGACAAAAGTATGGAAAGTTTTTAATGAGACTAATGTCAATAACTGATTTGGAGCTTCTGCCAATTCTGGTGGGCTGGGTGGGGGCTAAGATATGAATGTTATTTACATTAGCGTATTTGAAGAGAGCGGTGCCAGTTGCATTTTGGCGACTAAATTTATTCCACGTGGGGTGTTTAGCATTTAGATCTCCACTAATGATAACATCGTCGGAAAGATTGAAAATAATATCAAGATCATTTATATATAAAGGGTTAACGTTGTTAGGGATGTAGACGGAAGCTACAATCGTGGGGGAAATATTGGGGGGAGTAATTTTAATAATTGTAGCCTCGATATATCTAAGAATCGGTGTTGGGATTCGATGGTGGGGAATGTTATTTTTAATAAAAATTGCAGTTCCGTGTATGGTATTGATATTAGGGGTTTTATCATCGCGATGGGAGACATAGTTAGGGAGATAGATTTTAATATTAGGGAATAGATTGGTTTCTTGGACCAGAATGATATCTGGGTTGTGCGAGTTTGCGAATATTCTGAACTCGAGGTGTTTTTGGCGAAGTCCCGCTGCATTCCATTGAATAATTTTGAGTTTTTTAAGGTTGAATTTTAGCCATAAGAAGTTCAATCATTTTGTTCATCGTTTGCATTATTGTAAGGTTTTGAGTTGTCATAGCTTCAACAAGTTTTGTTAAATTTTTAATATTTTCATTGGTTTCTTGAGCGAATCTGTGAAATGCATCTTCACGCGTGTTATTCGGCAATTTTGGGCTAGGCTCATTTGGTGGGGTTGTTTGAGGTTGGCCTGATGCCAGCCGGGCCCAGTCCACACCGGGGGCGGCCAAATTAGAGGTGAATGTGCGTGGAGGGGGCTGTTGCACATTAATTTGGGGTCTTGGGTATCTTGGGCATTGTCTGCTGGAGGCAGTGTGCTCTGCGCCGCAGTTGGCGCATTTTGGAGGGGAATCCCTAGGTTTCTGGCACTCTCGTGAAAGGTGATTACCTGCGCATTTAACGCATTTTGGCGTACTGTTACAATTTTGAGACGTGTGATTGAAATTTTGGCAGTTGAAGCATTGAAGTGCTTTGTTTGGTTTTTTGTATGGCTCAACCGTGATTGATAGGCGTTGGAAATATCGCATTTTGTAGATATCTTCTGCTTGTTTTTTATCAATTAGAGATATCTGGAAGATCGGGAGGGGATATCTATTGCCCATACTTTTCAGCTGCACAACTCTGTCTATTTGATAGCCATTAGCCTCTAATTCGTCCGCGACGTCTTCCGCGAGGATGTCTCTTGGGAGACCTTTAATAACCACTTTATAAGGTTTAACTTTAGGGCCGTTTGCCAAATAATAGTCCATCTTGTGCTGCGTTAGGTAACTTGTTATTTTCCGGTGCTCTTCAGCATTAATTGGTGTAATTTTGAAATAGTCGCCTTGAAGGCGAAAGGTTAATTCACGCTTGACCAACTTTACGAGTTGGTCGAATGTAGCATTGTGGCCACGAAATGCCTTCATGAAAATGGGCTTGGCCGTTTCAGCCATTTGCGGGGGGTGATCATTCTCCTCTTCGGGGAGGTTTATAAGTGCATCAAAGCGATTACTTTGAGCGAGTGGTTGTTCTTGTATCCAGGTTTGAACTTTTTCAGTTGTTTTAATTGGGCTATTGTTTTTGCTTAGGGCAAGTTTAGCAGTTTTACTTTTTGGTGGAAATTTAAAATCTGTCTCGGGATTTGGGGAGGAGGAGTTAACAGTGGATGAAGATTCCCTATTTCTTTTATTTGGGTTTTTAAAGGGGGTGGAGGGGTTGATATTGCGATCTCTCATACTCACCGCATCTTCTTCAGCATGGAGTTGGCAGTCTTTGATGGGGCACTTCGGCAGATTTTCTAGTTGAGATTGCAGGTCATTCTTCTTCTTTATGGCGGCATCCATTGCTCTTGTTGTGAAGCAGCGGGACTGCTCTTCTTCTGGTTTGAGAGTCTCTAACAGCTCACTCTTGGCTTCAATCAATAAGGTAAAAGCCCTCAAGTCTGTGGTAAGGCTATGTCGACGCATGCAGACATCTCGAGGTTCGCTTCGTCCCTCGTTCAAGGAATTTAGAGACGATAAGGGACGTTGAGAGCCACCTTGGCTCGAACTGGGGTTAGCAGGCTTGGCGTCCATCGCCAGTGTATCCGTATTCTGGCGCATGGGAAGATCTTTCTGTGGAGATTTAGTGACAGCGAAAGGCGAGGCACCATGGCCCAGAATAGAGTCTTCGTTTGTCGACTCGTCCGATGAGAAGGAGGCGACGGAGCCGCAAGGGGACTCAAACAGTGCCATCGGGGAGAGGGAGAAACGGGCGACCTCTTCGCTCCGCTAGCAGTCTCCGAATGAACGATCTAGAGGACATGAGTTACCTAGGCTTTTATACTACTGCTATCGTTGTTATTTAGAATAGGGGTTTAAGAACGAGATGATAAATCAGCGCCACCTAGTTGTTGATGGCATATTGAGGTTGCGTGTGTTGTGAACCGCCACACTACTCCCCTCCTAGAAACGAGATAAAGAACCGTGCGCAGGTTGCTTCGCTGTGCGTTGTGCTGCGGTTGAGTTGTGTGCCAGCGTTGGCCGTTGAGTTGCGGGGAGCGTTGAGTTGCATGTGCAGCGTTGAGGCATTAGCAGCGAGTAGCTAACCATGGTTGAGCGCAGGAGCGTCGTTGGAGTGGGGTGACGATCACGTCCGGGTCACCCTGTAGGGCCTCAGTAGCCCACAGTCCACCAAAAGGATCCTCTAGGTGGAGATGAGTTACCTATGCATTTATACTACTGCTATCGTTGTTATTTAGAATAGTGGCAAGAACGAGATGATAAATCAGCGCCACCTAGTTGTTGATGGCATATTGAGGTTGCGTGTGGGGTGAACCGCCACACATTCATAATTGATTGGTTATGATTCATCACAGATAACTAAGTGCCAAATCAACAATTTCATTATTAAATTGTAAGTACAATCGTTCGCAAAAAACAGACTACTTGTGCTGTAGTAACTTGTTGTACATGAGAAACAAATCTGCCCTGCTTTCAACCAAACCAAACAAAGGTAAGAATTGTTTGGGAACGTCATGAGGATACAGTTACAGTATTACTGTCATCAGGAATTGCATTCCGAAATTGGCAACAATTTCGTTTTGTTATGAAAGTAAAGTTTAGAAATGTGAAACTAAAATATTGTGTTTAATTAAAATATTTACACTATTCAATATATTCGCTTTTGAATAAAATCTTCCGTAAGAAACCATTTTAAACCTTGGGTGAAATGGGTGCACTCAAATCGATCCTCCATTTTTTCTGTAACATTTACTTAGAGACATTTCTTTGCTTAGGGTAACATCAAAATGCCGGTATTTATCTTTTTGCTGTTCTAAAAAATTACTAAATTATAAATTTAATTCCTAAAATGCAATTATAAAAGAAAAATTGCCTTTTTAAGTTTTACTGTACTGCATTTTTTAAACTTCGTTATTTAATTGCATCGTCGTGCATCCAAGTTTATTGATTTTAAGAACATTATATCAAGCTTAGTTTATTAATCCAAAAATAAATTTTCGTATAGAAGTATCTACTTTAAACAGACAGTTTTATATTTTACTTTGTGTGTAAGTATAATTTTACGAGTTAAAGTTGTAGGTAAACGATTAAACATGAACCTAAAAGTGTTAAATATTTCGTAATATTTGCTTTTAGAATAGTTATTATTTAATATTTAATTTATGAGTGAGTTCAATAATTTTATTTTGTATGTCTCAGTAGTACCTACTAATGAAGGTCTCTTTTAGTTGGAATGAATTTTTAAATATCAAATATTCTCTAGCATTAAAATGATAACTATTGTAGCTAACCAAATTAACTTTGTAAGAAAAACATAAAATATGTTTTTTTAGAACAAAAAGTATAGAGTCTGTATCTTCTTAGCATCTCAAATATTTTGATTGTGGAAGAGGCCACTTTGAAAACAGGTAGAGAACCTAAAGGAGGCAGGGTTTCCAATCCCATGGTATATGGCGAGCATAGGGGATTGTTGGGTTAGTTTGGTTGGAAATAATGTCACACTAAAAACTACACATGGGCTATTGGTGAGAAAGGGGGATTATAGTTAATTACTGATGGCTGTTATCAATTGCACATGTATTTCTTTTCTATCATCTTGACTTGATTGTCAATAGATTTGAATCTGTAGTATGTAATATTTAGCACATTCAGTGTCACCTCAGGGAACTCTATAAGTTAAAATATAGCTATGCAATATTAGTGAACCCGATGCAAGTTCAAACTGCTCGTTAGGTGAGAAACTGTTTCTAAACCTTAAAAAAATATGCACCTGCGAAAACAATGAATCGCCAAATGTAGTAATAACTCTGGCTTAAACCGAAATCTTGCTTACCCTTTTTCGTTTTACGAATGATCGTTTGGACTCGTCTAAAACGCATATCCCAGATGCTAAGAAGTGACAGGATGACAATATTTGTTACACTGTAGTGTTTGCTGCTTTAAAAGTATCAAATAAACACAAATGAATGGCAAGTTCTAACAAATACATTTAACGTTTGTTACCATGCAATACAGCAGACATAACTTTGACTTAATTTAACAAAACCGACTTCAAGTAAATGCAATAGTATTAATATAAACTAAAAAGAAAACTAGGCTGCAATTATAGGTTTTGTTTTGATTTCAATAAGAAAAAATTTAAAATTATGCATTCACACTATACATAATATATTTAACTCTTTCATTTAGAGAAAGTTAAAACTAAATTGGACTTATCCATTTTTGTTTGAAAGTAAGTCACAGATTAGTGTACACATTGATCTGAGGGATATTAGTTTTGTCAGCTGGAATATTGCTGGAGACTTTTGAACAGGTTAACCAAAAAAGGCCTTCCTGTAGCTAAAGCATATTGACACAAACTATACTTAAATTTATCTGTAATTGTAAGGTTTCCATATTAGTAGGTAATACTATCAAATTGATTAATATTTCTACATATTAAGTTAAGTAAAAAGGGTTTAAAGTATGGAGTGTCCATAATTGTGTTAGATTATCCAAAAAAAATCTCATGAAAGGGTGAGGATCTAGTCAAATTTCACACAAGCTTTTCCAGATAAAAGTGTTGTAAAATGGCATAGTTGCATCTTACCCTAAATGTCTAACTCATTCCCTTATCTAGTACATTAGAAGCTGTATATTCTGAATTTTAGCATAAAAATCCTTAAAGTTAACTAATTTTATTGGTAATCTGTACATTAAAATTCCACGAAACTTGCATGATTCACATTCTTAGTGATTTTTCTGAAAATTGTGCTACAGTTTCCATAACTTCATTAAAATAAACTACAACCTTTGCAAAACGTTCTATTGAAAAGAACTAGTCTCTAATAAAAATAATAAAGCAATTTTTTTCAAAAATAAATCCAATGCACACATGAATGTTGAAAAATCTCATATGAGATTAGAGGAGGGGGCAAGCGGCCAGCTAAATTTTACCAGGAGTAATAAAAGAAGCGGTTGATTAATCATTGAAATAGTGTCACGTAATTTATAGACCTGTAATAAATATATAAATTGCGTAATGTATAATACGTGATATGTGAACAATTTTATCAGGTATTAAAAAGAAAATGTGATGGGCCAATCCTATGCAGCCATGCATCATTGAATTGGATAGAGCATCTGGCTTCTGCAATACTATCTCAAGGCACACTTTCTTGGTTTTATCCTGAAGACAAATCTCAAGCATTCTAGGTAACATGTATCTGAAGTTCAATGGATGGCGAGGACCACACAACAGATTCCTTGTTGAACATTGAGAAAAACTCCTGGGAAGAGACGACCGCCAAAGCTATTAAGAGCATCGAGGAGCGCTGCCTCAGGAAAGAGTATGAGGGCTCCACGACTAAATTTGGGGCCCAGAGTGAGTTTGCTAGACCCTGGTCTACCCAGAAAGTGCCTCGGAAGAGTCAATTAAAGACCCCTGATGGGAAAGGCAAGAAGGACAGAGAAGATGCGAAAGTTTCCTTTGAGGCACGAAAGCCAAGCTATTCTTCCGAAGACAAGGTTTGTATGCCTTGTATTTTAGAAAAGTGATTCTTAATTGCTGATTACTTAAACAATTCTTCTCATATTTAAAAAGTAGTTTTCCCCAAATATATCTGCATAAAAAAGTTTTGGTAAGCTCATTTTGACAACATAAAAATATCTTAATTCTAAATTTTATTTTTTTGATTCATAATAAAGCAAAAGTCTTTTTACTTGGAACCTTAGCCTTCACAATAAATTTAGGTCTTTCTGGTTAAAAGGGGGAAAATAACTTTCAACTTGGTACTTATTAATTTCTGTATTTTTAAATTATTTTTTTTAATTTACCTTACCTGCAAGGGTAATAGTCAATATTTGACATGTAACCAAACCATATAAACTGAAAATGAACTGTATATTTGCTGAGTGTTTAGTGTTATGTTAATTACATTTTTTTAAAAATTGTTTTTATTTTTAAATACTTTTAAATATTTGTAAGAAGTTCTTATTCAATAATCATTTATAAAGATAATATATCTTTAGAATAATATATCCTTTTAGTTCTTTATGTTACTATTTTTCTTGCCCAGAAGTCTTTGCGAACCCTGGACGACAGCCAAGGTTCTGCTTCAGGTACACCTTTGGAAGTGCACATTGAAGACATCAAGTACATTGATGACAGTGCCAAAAGTTCTCTCTCCACCAGCCTCCAAGAACCCTCTCTGCCATCAGTGGCCCCCCCAGCCTCCTTTGCCCCTAGTTCTCAATCACCACAGTTGCAGCATTTAGAGCGATCCTGTGCGTCGGTTCTGGAAGAGCGTTACTGTCAGGCCTTTATTAGTTCCAAGAATGAGCACATAGCAGATAGCTGGAATCGTCACTACACCTCTCCACGACTTCCCCCTAATCACCATCTGTACACGCCTAAAATTCAGGCATGAGCCGCGGCTTGTGGTTAGTCCCCTGCCTCCAGAGAAAGCAAAGTCCGAAAAGGATGGAGCCCATTCGGAAACAGACTATTATTCGCGGAACTCGATTGGGAATCGGAGCACCAGGTCACTCAAATTGTTGAAAGGGATTTTAGGTAAGTTTTTAATTTCTGAATTTCATTTAAGGCTACTTTTGTATAGTGTGACACTTTCTATAGTCCGTAAGATTACAACGCAAGCTTGACTTTCCCCACCACCTTGTGGGGTTTTCCACGAAACAATGTGAGCATCTCTGTTTTAAACCTACCTTGTTGAGGCTCTGCTGTGAGGTTAATTGCTACTGCTCTCCAAACACAAGTAGGGTAGGAAAGAACAAAAGGAGCACCCTCATGCAGTTTCCTGGAAAACCAAACAAGGGGGGAGGAGAAGCAGGCTTGCATTCTTATTGTATGGACTATAAAGATGCCTTAAAAACGAATAACTGATTAGAACACTGCTGATTGTCTATTTCTAGCCTCCTCT
>JAFNEN010002103.1:0-19779 GCA_019343175.1 Oedothorax gibbosus
AAAGGTCACAAAAACAAAAATCACAAAACTCACACACAAAACTCACATTCTTGTCACAAAACTCACTTTCTCCAAAGTATAGCTATGATATTGAACACAGTACATTCATTGGAAACTTCGTCCAATTGAGTTTACGATCGTCAAAACTTTCAAATGAACGGACCGGACCCTATATCTTAGTTACACTTTGGAGAATATGGACTTTTCTATTATACCCTTACACTACTTACAACAGCCTGAATTGTTTTTTTTGTTTCTTTTTTAATTTTAAATATACCTCACTTGTCAATATTTGTAGTTTTGTTAAGATTATTTAAGCATCAAATAAACGCGCTTTTATTTTATGCTTCGACTAAATAACAAAATCAATAAATGACACATAGCTTTTAATGGTTAATCAGTGCAAATAAACCAGAACCGACTAAAATTACCAGTTATGTTACTTCACTATTGCTACTGTTGGTTAACACACTCAAAGATAAAGTACAACTTTTACGGTTTGGTATATATATAAATAAAAAAATATAAAAACATTTTGCAAACTATTCGAAAATATTTAATATAATTGATGAATTTGTCAGAAACAGCTTTGTCAGCCTAGTGCAGCGAAATGTGTTTCTAAATGGGATTTTGAGGGAATTTTTTTGTTTTGTTAGGAGTGTAGGGCGTTGCGATGAGAAGTAACTCAATGTTCGAAAGAATTTGATGGTTCTAAATATGATTATAGTTCCTCTCACAAAATTCTAAAACACATAATTCTATAAAAAGATAAACTCTATATTGTTTTTAAAAGGTACTGTTTGAGTATAAACATCATCAACTGATAGATGTAGTACTAAAATAACATTAAAGTTTGTTTGTATGAACACATTATTAGAAAGAAATACCATGTATAACAATGTTAAATATACTTTGTTTTTATACATTTTAATATAATATAATTTAATCTATTTTTTAAATATATTTTTTATAACAACGTGCAAAAAAGTTCACTTTTTTATATCATATTTATTCATAAATCGTTGCGAAAATGACACTTTACGTGCTTACGTCACAGACAGTGCCGAAAGTAGTACTTTCGGCACTAGTGCGGTAAAGTAAATAAGAGTATCTGATTGGTAGAAAAACAAAATGATGCCATGAATATCTCCATGGAAACTAACTGATGTCATGAAACTCACTTATTTCTATTGGTTCATTACTTTTGCATTTTCTAATATTTCCATAGAAACTACAAGTACTACAAAAATTATTAAAGGAAATTAAATGAGACAAAAGTAAGAACACAAATTTCACATCAAACAATACTATTTTGATTCAAAATAGAAAATTATTTTACAACTTTTCTTTTACTACTTTGCATTTTCGAATATCGCCATGGAAACTAAATGATGTCATGAAAATCACTCATTGGTAGAAATACTTTTTTGCACGTTATTATAGCAAGCACGTGCCAAATAATATTTTATTAAGCTCTTGTCATTATTTCACTCGACCTACGGTCTCGTGAAATAAAAGCCACTCACTTAATAAAGTATTATTTTCGGCACTAGTTGCTCAAATAACTATCATGCTAGCAAAAAAATCCCAATTTTTTTGCGGAGATTAAAAAATATATAAAATAGATCCAAGTATACGCACCATAAATTTGCTATAGAGTAATATGCTTATATTATCTTTCTCGTCCATTGTGAGTATTTAGTCTAATCATTATCTTTCTGTAATCGTAATTTTCTCATAAAACCCAATTAAACTATATTTTGTTTAATATCGTTATTTCAAGTCAAAATCTCAATTATATGTTAAAAAAAAGAACTCCTCCAGGTTATTTGGAAAGAGTTCGTCCAAATTAATGAAAAATTTAGCAATAAAATGATGATAAACACAAAAGGCTCAAAATTATAGTTCGATTATTTTATTAATTTAATTTCTGCAGCTGATTATGGCACGAAATAAAAAAAAGATTTTAGTGAAAGTGATGTAGTTTTTTAGGATAATTACAATTTTCTCTAAAATGGAACTTTTCGGGTTTTTTATTATTCTTTTTATGCTAATGTACGTATGCCACCTGTTAAAAATGTTTTGTAAACTCCAAATGGCTCAAATAAAGGTTGATTAAGTTAATTTCTATGCACTAAAATAAAAATAGGATAGCATAGAATATTTATTCCCTATTTTGTACATGTTTGACTATAAATTGTATTAATATTAATATCTAATATAACTATGATTTTTAGTCCATTTTAAGATTTTAAATCCTTAACACACGTTTAACTGTGATAATATTATTATTGATTTCTTCACTCTATTTTTAAACCTTTTTTACAAAAGCTTCTATCCTATTTGTACCTCAAAATTTTGCAAAATAGATTTTATGCTCGTGTTTAGCACATTAGTTACCATAAAAACAATGTCCTTTTTCAGTATTACAAAATAGAGTTGCTTTCATTCATGATCTCATAACGTTTAAGTCTCACAAATACATCCAAGCGATGGAATAAGTTTACCAAGAAAACATGCCCACATACGGAATCATTAGTTTACACAGGTGGAGCTATAAATACAAAAGTACTTTACAAAGCAATGCAGCAGTTTGACAAAAATGTAAATGTTAGTTAGGTAAATATTGTGTTTTTGTAGAATCGTTAACAAAGGGGTAAATTCTACAGAAATATTTTCGTATATGCTTCTTATTTCACTTGACATTTTTATAAAATTGGCGATTCACTTTCATAAATACCATTAAATGACTACCTGGTTGATATATACTGAGAATCTTAGAGTAAAAATAAAAGCCTTTGTACAGAATGGATAATTAAACTAAATTCCAGAAGAAATGACCATGCTTCGACTTTTAGTGAGTTTCTTTTCATCCTTTGATGTAATTTTACTGTTTTTATTTTACAGTCAATTGGCTGAATGTTCTGATTTACGTCTCATTCTTATAGTAGAGAGAAGAAAAAAAAAGTTACGTAAAATATTACTTCTTGAATTCTAGTAAGTTAGGCGAACGGTAGGAGAGTACGAGGCGTTGGGCTGTTGGTGTAGATAAAAAAAACCGTTAGAATCTTGAGCCTGATGCTTCATGTGAAACTTCCTCGCATCATAGATGATGTTGGTATGGTCCTGGGACTGTGTTCCAATTTTCGCTAGCTCAGATTCCATTGACCATATTTTTAAAATCGTTCAAAAAGTAAAAGAAACTAAAAAAATGTGTACGCGTTGGGGATAATTGCAATGTTACGTTGTGTAAGGCGGGTGAGAAAAAGTAGTTTCATGAAATAACAGAATGGATAAGGGAAATAAGGAATTATCTAATGTAAGAAAAATAAGGATATTTGATTGAAGATGCGCAAAATACCAATATTAAAAAATTCAAGGGCTTTAGGTCACAAAAACACTCACAGAGTTGCTTTACTGGGTGATTAATGACACTAAAGTTGGAATATTATCATAGGTAGTCTCATTATGTATTTTAAACAAACAATTAGGTTTGTTACAGAATCTGTCACACCGCTTCCACGCAATATTTGTGCTCAACAGGAAACAAACTATTTATACACCACAGAAAGAAATTCGCCAAACAGGGCCTTTAGATAGTTGTAATTCAAACTTTTAAACGCAAAAATTAATTATTCTCACTAATCTTCTTTCTCAGAATTAATAATTAGACTTTATCGTTTGCAAAATTTTTTTGAAGTTCGAAGAATAAAGATGTAATTTTTTTAATGAATATCTTAGAGTCGCCACAATTTCCCATTTACATTTCTTTCGAAAATTCAGTTATTATTTATAGTTTGTTAAATTAATTTACAGTTCGAAAAATATATAAGTAGTAAAATTGATTCTTTAAAAATAAAAGCGAAACTTTGCACATTTTTTATGCAAAGTTAGAATTATCTATGCCATCATTCTTCATACAAATATAATGGACTATCAAAAGAACTCTATTGTGATATTACAACAATCTAAACTGAATTAGTTCACATAAATAAATATTATTTCAAAAGTTTTATATTTATTTCAAATAAAGTTTCTCGTACGTTTAACGAAATGGCAACAGTAAAAATATTGAATGAAAACGGAATTTGCACGTTATTTCAATGTAGATTGAATTGTTAGTTTTTTAAATTTTAAATAAACTTCTAATTAAAAATTTTTAATGAAATTTGGAATGTAGCCTAGTCTGATTTTTTGCTTCATATTGGCGTATCCCACTAGTTTGTGCGACTTGCTGTTAGTTCTTTGAAAGTGGGTGACAGACAGACGGACAAACTGAACGATTATAATACCTTCCACTTTTTACGTTATAAACATAGTGTGGAAGCTAAAACATATGTTTTCTGATAATCCGTTGAACGTTAGATGAACTTTTGCCAAACCAGAGACCGTACATTCTCTTTATCCTTACAACACTCAGGATAATGCCGTAGCTCATGAATCCAGAGCAAATCCCGCAGCCATAAAAGCACAGGAAATGTTGATTCAAAAGTCAAACACGCTTCAAGAGAATAAATTTCCTGCCACAAAATCGTTGAAGAATCAATAAATCTTTCCATAGATCTTTCTTTTTTTATATATAAAGAGTTTTTTTTTTAAAAAAAGACGATCCTATAAATTCTAGAATGCTTCCGACTACTTACAGTACTCTTCTTTTGTATTTGCTCAAGGTTTGCAACTTTCCTTAAAGGCCTCGGAGACGCTAAAAATAAAGCCTTTAAATCGCCAGATGTTCCTGAAAGTTGAAGATGGAAGTATTAGGATTTTTATTTAAATAACAATGGTTTATGGCAGAAAAATACCATTATTTGGGCATTGGAAGTCCAATAGTTCCATCGTACATATTTTAGAAGAATTTTTAGTTAAAAATTCAGAATATAGAAGAATATAAAAATTATTTTCAGGAACCCACCTTATGTTGCAAATAAAATTAACATAAATTTTATTCAATATTAAACTATTAGTAAAACGTGTTTATTAGTTATCCATAATGAAAATTGACCAATCAACAATATTTTCAACAATTGCAAATATCCCGAATAGAAATAGTTGAAAATGAAACCATTTCTGCAATAATAAAAAAAAGTGTAATATTAGGTATATGATTCGTAAAAGTTTAAATACCATCAATTACGTATATTCAGCTGACAAATATGTAATATTTACATCCCAACATGTATAAAAGACATCAGTTGAAAAATTGTTAAAAATTCTTCAATTGCTTGAGATATTTCATTTTTCATGACCGCTAAATGTCGCCACGTATATTTATTTCATAAATAAAACTTAAAATATCGATTTAAGAACTAGATAAATAATTAAACTATTTAATATATTACCATACTCAAATACTATACGTATTTTGTATTATATTTTAATACCGTCAGTGCGGGTAACCTCGGTTCAAAATCATAGGTTTTTTTTTTACAAAAGAAAAATTAAACTACAAAAAACTGATTAAACTACAGAAAACTACAATTAAACTACAAACACTTAAAAATCATTATGCATTCTAAGTATTGTACTTTGAGGAATAATTTCCAAGCATTTTGTTTAATTTTATAAATAAATAAAAAATTGGTATTAGTTTAAAAAATTAGAGCACGGTTAGGATCCGGACGGGTAACTTTGGTCCAAGCATGAAATACACAAGGAACATAATTTTTAATATTCTTAAAGGCTGTGTTATCAAATTAAATAGCAATATTAAAATGTTTAAATATAAAAATAACAAAGTTCTAAGATACAGAGTTATTAAAAATGGTATTTTACTTAACATTTACATTTAAGTGCATCGTAGAATGACATTACACTATGAATACCAGTATTGACTGTTGCTTAAAAGAAAAGTAAACTTCTATTTTAATAAGGGAAAATAAACTTATTTTTAGATGCAAGGTTTAATAACAAATTTCTTTATAAAAAAATGATTATATTATTAAAGAGAAAAAATAATATATTCGTAATTAGGAATTTGAAAATGTTTACATTTCGACATAGCGATTTAGAATGTTTTACGTTTCTTGCATTCTATCTTTATCTTTTTAAGGGTTAAAATCGTTTAGTTTTTTTTTTAATCATCTCAAACATGGATAATCATAAAAATAAGACTTCTTCAAAAATAGTTAAACAGAATACACTTTTACATAGATTTTAGAATGTGCAAAGTTCCATAAAGAAATCCTGACATCTTGGACCAAAGTTATCCGCATTCATCGGAAAAAGTTTCCCAGTGACCAATAATTAAATACAGCATAAAAAGTATTCAACTTAGATGATGATGACAAGCAAAAGGTGTAATATTCATCTCCATAAATAAAAGAATAGTATAGAGTGTTTTACTTAGCTACTTTCAATATTTTTTAAGTGTTCCAGACAAAAGTTGGAAGAAATTGATTTTTGTCATTAAATGCTCATAAGAGTACAAACGCCATTTGTAGTATTGGCAAAATTAGAATGAATTTTTTTTACATGAAATGAAAGGCAATGTTTCCACCTTTCCAAAAATGTAAAACAATTTACGATGGGTTCATTTTATGAAGAGGAATTAAGAAACAAATCTTTTTCAGACGCGTGGACCAAAGTTACCCTTCATGGCCAAAGATACCCGCTTTGACGGTATTCTACAAACCATGCGATCTTTAAATAAGACTTAAAATACACCAGCACTACGATAAAAAGTTTAAGTTAACTCCGTCTCGAATAACTGAAAATTGTATACATATAATCACCTAGTTGGCTTTATATCTACTAACTTAGATAAAAATCCATTTTGCACATAGACTTATATTTATGAAATGCGTATCATATTCATAACAGCTGCGATAACTTTGTTAACGATACAACTAGAACCCCATTTTAGCTTCCACACTACGTTTATAACGTAAAAAGTGGAAGGTTTTTTAATCACAAGACAATGACATAAAAAAACAGATATTTCCAATGAAATCACGCACTGTGAAAAAAAATCTGTAACCATAACAAAAAAATTTTTTGTAAAAAACTTTTCCTAGAAAATTTCTAGTAAATAACTACTAAAAACAGTACTGTAAAAACACTTAATATCTTTGTGTGAACAATACATATATATATCTTGTATATTTACAAGACTTTTTTATGTATCCTATACAAGTAATGTTTTTGTAATTTTACAAGACTTTTTTATGTAACCTATACAAGTAATGTTTTTGTAATTTTACAAGACTCTTTTATGAATCCTAACCAAGTAATGTTTTTGTAATTTTACAAGACTTTTTTATGTATCATATACAAGCAAAGTTTTTGTAACTTTTCTTTTGTAGGATGCATAAAATGGTCTTGTAGTGTTTTTGTAACTTTACAAGACGAAATTATGCAGCCTACACAACCCAGGTACTGGTAGCAATATTAGCCAATATTTTTAATGTCTTTGAAAAAATGAAATTACAACATTCATCAATATTTGCAGATATAGTTATTTCATATGGAAAGCTCATTTGAAAAAATATCATTTAAGATAAATGGAATATTTTATGAATTGCTTATGACCGATTGCACATTTAAACAGTGTAAAAGTTGACAGGCCAGTTTCTAGAATTAACTCGCTTTGGAGTTGATGTCTAGTATATAGTATTCAATATAAATAGATGTGCTTAATATTATTGTTAACTGTTGTTTGCTGTAACATAGATTCTGGAAATTAGATGAAATTATTATTCAGTAAACACAATACTAATGAAGTTTCTTTGCAATTACTTCATTGCATTCTTTGCAATTACTGTACCTGCTACATCCCCAGAACATCTGCCACTTTGATAGATAGATAATTAATAGAGGTGCCTACTTGTAAAGACCAATAGAATGTCTCCCTAAATTATAGCACACAAGTAGACATTCATGGTGGCTCTACCTCCCGCTGTACTACTTTAGTTTGTTATAGTTTGCTTTTGCTATATGCTAAATAAATCAGCATGTAATGTTTAAAAAAATTTATTGTTATTCACAAACATGTTTACTACCACAAAATTATTGTGATCATAAAAATATTTTAGAATTATAATTTAGAATGACTTTTTTTGGACCTAACTAGATTCAATAACAAAAAAAAAATGGTTTAATCCTATATTTTTGTTTTCAGTAAATTTCAACCCGCCAAATACAGAATTTTATTTGTGTGTATGGACATTATTTTTACAAATGTTTACAAGAGGAACTGTCTGTTTATATTCTGTATTTACATAAGTAATAGAGACACTTAGAAGATACATTTTTTAAAAATCTATTTTTTGTTCAGATTGTAAGTTATGAAGAAAAAAATTAAAACTACAAAAGTACTACATCTACAAAAACTAGTACTATTTATTATTACTACACACATAATTATACAGAGACATTTATATAATTATACAGAGACAATCCACCTTTTTAATACCTAAAAAAGAAATAAAAATGTATATATAATTAATTGTTTTCATAACTTTACCTAATGATCGCTATACAAGCGATTTTCCTGTCTTTAAACATTAACAGTCTTGTGGCAGTCACTGCTTTCCCACACACGAAAATATGCAAAAACCCAACTAAAATTCCTAACTATACTGATTACTGACACTAGTTAAATTTCAGGAAGGAAGGAATTTTTAAAGAAAATATAGGGATTTATAGGATTATTTCAAGTAAATAAGGAAATTTATCAAATAAATATGGAAATATTTTTATAAAAGTAACAATATTTATCCATATGTTTTTAACGAAGAAAAAATAATGGAAAACATATGGACCCTGATTTAGTTTTCAAACACATGATCGTATAAAAAGTTATAAAAATAATATAAAAGTGGGACCTTTGGCCTTTCATGATGCCAGAGGTTATTTCATCCCAACAGATTTCTTCTCAATTTTCTAAAATCGCTTTATAAAACCAAAACTGGAAACCTGTACGAGTTTATAAAAAAAAGTCCGGACCGGATAAATCAAAACAAATTTTTTTTTTTAAAAATTAAAATGACTAATCGGTCTTTTAAATAAAAATATACCAATTATTTTTTTATTTAATTTGCAAGCTTTATAAAAGATCAGGAAAAAAATTATAATAGAATTTTTTTATTAACATTTCCTGCAAGTTAACAAAAACACTTTGTTATCTAAAATTACATACGATACGTTAATGATATCAAAATAATAAAAGAAAACACTTACCTTTATTATTATATGACCAAGGGAATTTTAGTGGAAAACGGAAATCATAGTGATAAAATTATTTATTCAGACCATTGTAGTTTGGATTTTAGATTTTTGTAGCTGGTTTACTGCCTCGCCAGATAAACTTATAACTCTTATTTTTACACGACGAACCTGTAAGTTATACTGTTAAATACAAGCAAAGCAGAGTAAGCAAGTGTGTTTTACGAGAAAATCGCAGAATGGCCTTGAAAACAAATCGAAGACCAAACAAATCGGATCGCAAAAAAACAAAAACATACGATGATGTCGGGAATGGCGGCAAAAAGCGAACGGTAGGGGGAAAAAATTTAGAAATCGAAAATGAAAGCCTAAAAAAAAAATAGGAGAATATAGGAGCATTGCGAGGCCTGTTAATATTCAGATAATCTAATCTATGAATAAAAAGTTACACAAAAAAAGGTGTTAGAATTTTAGAAATAAATCACAATTTACATATTCTAAAACCTTTATCACTTTTGAACCACACCAACTTCACAAACACAGAGATATGTTACCTAAAAAAAAATTTCGGAAAATTTATTTGTGTCACTAAGATTTCGTTTTACAAAATTAAAATACATATAACTCAAAAAGCTATTTTTATAATTATAAAGAAACAAAACTTATGTTCCAAAATTTAGTTTAAAACGAAAAAATTCGTACCAAAGAATATATTCGATCAAAACAATGTTTATCAGTACCTCTTTAAGTATAAAAACTAACAAATATATTCATCAATATGTTTAACATTAACCTTAAAACAAGTCGAAAAAAATCCCAGCCATCCAGGTTATATTTTAAATTTTTAAAAGCAAAAGTGAACTAGTAATGTTAATTTTCTTTCTCATATTAAATTAATATTATTTATTTTCCTTTCGAAGACATTTTTTTTCAATAAAAATACATGAAACTACTCCAAATTGCACTAAAAAAAGTAGAAATGGAAATTAAACCCGACCAGATTTTTATGCAAAAAATGTCTTGTTGCTTTCTTAAGTAAACACTGGACAATCAATGAATCACATATTATGCTTCATTTTAAAATGTCATTCCAAATTGATTTATGCCAAAAATAAATGTGGCTTTAAATACTTTTAATACAGTTTAAACGGACACAAGTATGAAAGATTGACATCAAGTCAGACTTTTCTAACAAACGGCAAATTCTATACGCTTTTATAATACTATCTAGCAAAACAGAACAATTTTCATTACATGTTAACGAAATGTTCATGAACATGAACATAAAACATTAAACAATCGGAACAATGCCGAATACAAAAATAAGAATTATAAATAGTATAATAGAAAGAAATAAAAGTTACTCACACTTGTATCAAATTTAAAACTTATATCATTTTTAAATGGCGATGAATTGCTCCCTAATCACAAACGAAACTTTAGAAGCGATGCGCGCGCAACTTCAAGTCAAAGATGATTGGTTGAAAGAAATTGCGAATACTAGAATATTTCCTGTAACTGTAGAAATGAAGATTTCTGTTCAGAATTACAAAAACTTTTTTTGTAAAATTGGTTATTTCTGTAACGTTACAAAAACATTTTGTGTATGTTTACAGTATTTTTTTCTCAGTGCGCCAAATCCACCAACTTAGTCGGATTTTCCGACTACTCGTCAATCCCTAGTTTTTTGCGTCCTTTTATATATATTTCAAGAAAAGCTTCTAAGTTGTTGAATTCCTGAAGAAGAATGGATGACAAAACGGCCGACCAGAAATGTCTTCCTGGCCAATATAAATCACACGATGAGACCGAGACAACCAGATTTATTATTCCCTATCTCAAGCATTTTTCTGACCAGATAGTCCCGGCGATTACTTACCCTCTCCAAATCCTTGCGAAAGTGTTGCTAATAACGCGATTAATCTTGGAGTCCTACTCTGGTTTTACCATGGAGGTTAAATAAGGTGGAGATGCTTGGCGAGAAAAAAATTGCGAAGCCATCTGAAAGTTTCCAAGTTGATGCAGTTATAATATAACGACTGGTCTGTTCATTGGCGACTTTTGGCGAGCTTGAAATTTAACATAGGATTGCTATACCAATACAGTTGTTATAAATATGAAGTGAAACGTTTACCATATTTTTGAATTTTCGTTGCTTGGCAACGGAATGCAAATTATCAAATTGAGACCAGCCATTATATCATAGCTGGTCCACCAAGTCGATTTTGTGCACCCTAACCAAGCGATGTTCTTTACTTATGGAATTAGTGGGGCAAAACGCACAATTTTAATCATTTTTTTAAATAAAAAGGGGTAGCTTTTTTATAATTTTAATCTGTGACAGTCGACTATTAAATATTGACTATGTGTACTGCTAAATGCTGTAGAATCACAATTTAGTTTAATACAATATTTTAATATTTCACTCAAAACCAAAAATCTCAATTATTGCATAATAACTTCATAATTTTTCGCAGCGCCAAATCAATCGCCAAGTGGTTTGTTGAGGTGCATAAGTGAAGTGATCATGGCTTCCTTGGTAAACCGGTTTTTAATAATTTTTCTACGCGGCAGCCCCCCGTCTGATTTTACCTCCATGGGCTGTGTTATACCCAGGAAAAGGGTTGTGTGCGCCATTCTTTACACTCTTAACTTTGGTGAAAAGTTATCATTCTTATCTGCTTGGACAGCGAGCTGTGAAATAAGATATTAGTTGGGGAAATTTTGAGTGATTTCTCTTGCTCCGATCGCTTTTAAATTGTATTTTCAGACCAGGATTAGAAAGGGAATGGGGAACGTTTTATCAAGCCCAGTTCTTATGAAAGCATTGTCTGCTTGAATTAAATAGGCTTTAAAATCTCTGGTTTGTTTCTATGTAACACACATCACCCATTATGATTAAGTTTATCCAAAACAATACACTCGTCTACACAACAACAAATATCCAACTAGTTCCCAATATTTACAGTTGTGTATAGATCGGAAACGTTAAATTTTAATTAATTACCTCTCTTTATAAATGTTCCATTTGACTGAATTATTCTCTAAAATTTGAATTTTTGATTTTGAATGAAATAAAATCATGAAAGAGAATGAAAAAAAATATTCCTACTTTTGTCGATTAAAACTCAAGAAAAAAAATTCTTAAGCACATTCTTCAACCCAATACCTTTACTATATTCTTTTGCTATATTCCGTCTGTGTTTTGATTTCAAATTTCCATTAGAAGGAAACACCCTTCGTAAGATATTTTAGTAATAGAAAAACAATTCGGTTTTCAGTTTATAACAGTTGCCATTTAACCTGCTCTTTTTTCTCATTAACGTAAGGACCATATATGGTACTGTTCGCAAAGACAAGTGACATTTTTCTATAAGAATTTACTTTTAAAAAATGTTCAATTTTTAAGCGTTACATTAGTGACGAATGGTTACTGGTGTTCTTCACTGAGAGTTGTTCAATAAAATGCAGAGAAGCTCATTGCAATATGAAAGATATGTTGACACAATAAAATGCATAATTTATACCACACCAACCTCAATCATCGCTATAACATATAGAAATGAATCTAAATTAATTTTTGAAATTATTTAATTTGCTATAATTACCCATCTAAGAAAAGCAGCAAAAAACCTTGAAAAAAAATTGAAGGAAAACTGCAGGTATTTGGAACCAAAAACCTTCATCAAAAAACCTTTATTTTCCCTTCATTCGAAAACCTGCAGGATAAGTGAAGGATTTAGGTTCCAAATACCTCCCTTTTTCCGTCACCAAAAAACCTTTATATTTCCTTCATTAAAAAACCTTTATAAAAACTGCAGGATAAGTGAAGTTTTAGGTACCAAGTTCCTTCACTTTTCCTTCATCAAAAGCCTCCATTTTCCCTTCATCAAAAAAGCTTAATATTTCCTTCATTGGAAAAACATTTAAAAAACTGCAGGATAAGTGAAGATTTTGAAGTTGAGTTGTATTTATACCCAAGTAGGAAGGAAGGAGCACGGGATTTGATCTGGGGGTATTTGTGTAGCTGTTCAGCGCGCTACCAACTGCGCTATTGGAGCTTGCAAATTGGGGCGCGTTTTAAAATTAGGAATGGTATATCTTATAATTAGAACATACAAAATTACACAATCCATGGATTCGATTATAGTCAATAAATTTGATTCATGATTTTGCGTACAATTTGTCTATGATTTTTATTTAAAAATATTTAAATTAGATTTAATTAACTGTTCTAAGGGGGTAATAAATAAATTGGATGCAAATTTTGTGAGTTAGAAAAAAAATATATCTTAAGAATTCCTTTAAGATTAATTTATTTTTAAATTTTCTATAAAAAAGTGAGAGCAAAGCTATTGAGCAAATTGAAATATTAAGCAAATAATTTTTTAATCTGCTTTTTTCGTTAAAATTTTACTGTCTCTTTATATAGGTGGCATTATTTTCTTCTTTTTTGCAAAATCAAATCAAAAACGTCCATGGAAATTGGAAAAAAGGATTTGAATCGCCAATTATAGCTTTGATATCGTTTCTGAATTTTTAGAAGTTACAGATTAACAAAATCTAGATCTGCGATTTGAACATATTAAGCTAATTTGCTGCACAATTTGCTAATAAACTGCAAATGTTTACATTAAAAATTAAATGTTTTTCCGCGAAAAATTCCAACAATTTTTAGCTGGGATACAATTACTACAAGTGTAAAATATCAAAAATAATTTCAAAAATAAAGAGCAATTTTAAGATAAAGATTCACTACAAAAAAATTTACAGTATTTTTGGGGTTTACGCACACATTATTTTTTTTAAATAACTTCAAATAAACTCACAACTGGTCAACCCATTTGATACTTATTTTCAATGACGCTTCATTAGAGTCGTCAAAAAAAGTTTACACTTGTATGATAATGCAGCACCATGGAAGTTATTGGTTTGTAATTTCCCTTGAGCAGCAACCCACTTGTCGACATTGTTGCAGAAAACGGTTTTGGCCCCTGCAGGCTTTATGTGTAACTCTATGCTATAAAGAATTATGCACATATTGTATTAATTCTCCGCAGAAAGTTTTTTAGACAAAATACTTTGCTTGAAATATTGTCCTTATTTTCTCAGAAAGTTTAGATAATTTTTTGCATAAAATTGCACATTAAGTGCTATTGAAATGTGAGTTTAAAGATAAAACAGTATTTTAAGTGTACTTTAAAATATAGGTTAAAAAAATAAACTCTAAAGAAAGGTAATAAAAAGTATAAGGTTAAATAAAGGTATTTTTCAGCATAAAATTTTAAGAGAAATTGCTGTTTTCATGTAGAACTGAAACGGTTAATTCTTTGTTCTTTTAGGATGAATCCTTCATAAAAATGGCAGTTTTCTTTAAGAATAAAAAAATCACCTTAAAAAGTTTTACAAACATGCAGTTCTCCAGCTGAAACTCAGTTGCTGAATTTCTCAGTACAATACCTTTAAAAAAACATTTTCCCTGCATAAAACCTTCATCTCTCTTCAAAAGCATTGTTTTTTTTTGCTGAAATTTAGTTGCTGAATTTTTCATCACAATACCCTTAAAAGTACTGCAAGTTTAATGCTGAAAACATTTCCCTGCATTAAATCTTTATCTCTCGTCCGAAAGAAGCAGTTTTTGTGTTGAAATTTAGTTGCTAATATTTTCATCATAATACCTGTAAAAGTACTGCAGGTTTTATGCTGAAAACATTTTCCTGCATAAAATCTTTATCTCTCATCCAAAACATGCAGTTTCCCTGCTGAAATTTATTTACTGAATTTTTCAGCACAGTACCCATATGAATACTGCAGGTTAAATGCTGAAAACATTTCCCTTCATAAAACCTTCATTTCTCTTCAAAAAACCTGCATTTCTGCATTTTCCATGCAGGTTTTTTGCTGATTTTTTTAGCTCGGATATCATGTCAAAATACGTAAATTTTTTTCTTCTACTTTTCTTTTTTATTTAAATTTTAATGAATTAAAAAAATAGTAAGTAGATATCGACATTATAATGATTTTATAGGGTGGTGAGTTATAATTTCGGCTTTTTACAGTCCGATTTAAAGATTTATTTTTGTTTGAAAGATATGACATCAAAGAAATATCTTTTACACATTGTGCCGTCTCTAAGTACAATTTTCTGTCCGTCTGTTCCGATGTTCTTTATAAAACGGAGTGTTATAATTTTGGTTCTAACAGAACAATTTAAAAATTATTTTATTGTTAAAGATATGACACCATATACCTAGCTTACTTTTGTCCGTCTGTTTATACGCTTTTCCGTCAGTCCATCCACTGTTCCCATGACGGTCTCTTTTAACTTCAGTTCTGTCAGTATGATTGAATTTAATTATTAGAAAGGCATGACATCAGAGACCAATCTATTTTTTGAACTTTTTCGTCTATATGAATGCTTTTCCATTCGTCTTTTTATCTGTCCTATGGCAGTGTGATTTAACTCCAGTTCTAACAGTCCGACATTATTACTTTTTGGTTAGAAAGTTCATCATGACATCAGACTGAAACAACATATTTTTTATACCTTGCTTCCGTACGTCTATTTATACAAGAAAGTAGGCTATTCTTTCAGAACTTTTTATGATGTCTTAATTTTTACTGGGTCTGAAAATGTAACTATGCAAAAAATAATAATTGCAGAAAAATTAAAATATATATTTTTGTCTTGTCGTATATTTTCCAAAAAATATATAAAATATAACATGACATTCCTAATCTCTCTATGACGTTAAATGACGTATTTTACTATCAAAGTACCACACTGCCTAACTTATTATTTCTGGACAAAATTTGAGAGAGCCAGTACAATAACGAACTAAGTCCATTTGCTGTCGAACCAATTGTCTTCACATCGCAGATAAAATTACGAATCGATGGCAGTAGAGATAATAAAATAGCTAACTGGTAGTTTATAATATATCGACTCTTTGAAGTGAATAGAAATAACAAGATCTAAAATCTTCAAATTCAAGAAGTTCGAATAGAAGAGGTAAGTGAATTAGGTGGGTTAAAAGTTTGCACTAGGTGATTCTATGATATAGCGTTAAAAACTGAAAAGGGTTCATTACTTGACATTGAATTGTAAATCATCAAATTAAGACCGGTCGCTAATATATTACGACTTTTTGGTGCATTTTTAAGGATACACTCGTGCAACGCCGTTTATACAAAGCTAGTATTGCTTAAAATTTGATTATATAATTGCAAACTTTTACATAAAAAATAGTTTACGAATAATTGTATCTGTACTTCTAGTAGAACGTTGTTCCACAATTTCAAGTACACTCTTAAACAAACGAGCGGTTTTAACTCAGTCTGAAATAATTTCCACTCCTTTCCGTGCCGAAAATGCACTTCCCCTATAGGAGTGGATTTCACTCTTTTGTTTTAAGAGTGTAGCAGTCACACAGACTCAGTCCAACAATCCTCCAATCCAATTTTATATCGTAAATGATTTTAGAAGATATTTCAAATAACTAGAACAAAGAACACATATTTTCGAAAGATAACCATTGTAATCCGTAAACTTCTTGGATCAAAATTTGTTTCGTCGTGTTTGAGAATAAAAGTGGTTTCCTTGAAAGTGGACTTGGTTCCTTCTTGCTCCAGCCCACTCATTTGTTGTTCTTTGCTTCCTTTATGACAGGTTGTCTTTTGGGGTTCTATATTGAAGGAGGCTCAGATTTAAAACCTTCTAAATTCATTTTAGTATGTAGAGGATTAAGTAAACACTACAATACAATTTATTTCATATTCCATCACTTATTTAAAAAACGTTAAATCATCACAAGAAAAATTTTAATGCAATGCGCATTCTTGTTTTCCTTTCTGCCAGAGTTAGTTCCGATCAGGATATCCCAAGGTAAATCTATTTCCCTTCAAGCTGCATTTGGAAATCTGCGAACTATTATTTCTGTTTTTCTTTCTTCTTCCAGTGTTTACTTTCCCCTGAAGAAATTGACTCTCATGAGCTTCGAAATTTTGTTTGTAAGTCTCGCCTTAGTTCTTCGTCACTGATTTTTAGTTTCTTTTACATTTTCGTTTCGACACATTTACTTTTTTAACGTCCCAATGTTTTCCCGAGGAATTTTCTTATTTCTTTTGAGAGACTCGAGCAGTTCTTTTTTCTGTCATTTTATTCGACGTCTTAACAAAAAAAATGTACTTCTTAGTTTTTATATAAAAAAACCCGTTATGTTTGCGGCACCTTATTTTTGATGTTTTTGTACGTTGTTTACAGTGTTTGCATCAGTGGCGAAAGTTAGGCTTTATATAAGAAATTTATATTGAAAAATGAACAGAAAGTGCTTCTTCTGATTTTGATATTGAAAGATTGTGCAATTTTGCACGTTAAGTCGCGAACAGCCTTTTTTTACGTTGGAAACGCTTTTATAAAAAGTTGATATACGTGACAAAAAATAACATGTTTTCTTTTAAAAATATTCTGCTCACATAAGGTTTTTGATGCAAGTTTAATATTTTTAACTAAGCTTTAAAAAATAAATCTAACGGGTACAAATATAAGACATAAAAAAAGATTCAGAAGTTTTTACTCATCTTTTAATATATTCCCCAACTTTTAAGAAAATATAAAATTGACATTTACACCTTGACATTAATTTTAATCAATCAATGTATACTTTAAACTTACTTTTCAGTATCTAAACGAGTGATTAGATTAAGTTTTAAATGCAAAAATATTTTCCTAATATAGGAATAATAAACTACATCCATTAAAGCAATATGTTTGGAAATGTTAAAATGTCAAGCCTATTTCTCTTTTGACAGCTTTTGTTAAGAATAATTTTTCGAATAAAAATGTACGATTTCTACAAAGAAACTTACATCATAGTTCTTTTTTAAAAAAGTAAACTCTACTTAAAATAAAAAATAACTTACAAGTCGAGAGTAAATGTTCGCTTTCGGAACTTTAAAACGTATCCTCTGAAAACACGAAATACTCTTAAAATAAAAACAATATCTTTTTCAAACAGACAATGTTCAAATATAAAGAAACATAAACGCTATCCTAAGCCGCATCTTAAACTTTTATAAGAACACATAACAACAGCTATACTAAAACTCATTATAGCTACTCTTAGCTCAGGCACACCCGTCGAATAAACCTAACTAGTCAAATATCATTATTAAACTGTTATTTTGTACCTGTTGTAAAGCATAAGAGCTTTTGAAAGTTTCAATGTTAAAACATTACATCTTTAGAAGTAGATTCATTGCATACACTTACTTTTTATCAATTTCTTGATTAAAAATTCATGCAGGAGGATGTACTTTTATTACTTATTCTTAGTACTATAGAAAATGTAATAAAAACAGAAAAAAAGTATTTTCCTTTAAAAAAATAATAATTTGTATGAATGATAAAGATAAAGGTGAAACTTTGATGATGAGGTGATGAAAAGGTGATTTTTGATTTTAACGTTTTAAAGTCTGAGTATATAAAATGCAGTAGTAGTCCGGCGATATGTTTTTTTTTCTTTAAAACAGTCTCTTTCGGAACTTCAATGATTTAAATATACACATAAAATTGCATATATGCAATATGTTATAAGATAATAGTAAGTTATAAGATTAATAAGTTATAAGATTTTATCAGAAACTTATCATCACTAGACATATTAATTGTAGCCCATTACTTTATAAACATGGAGTCTATTATAAACAACGTTGAAGTATAACAGTAGTTCTTTGAGAACAACACATATATCGAAATCTATCTCAAATCCACTGCAAGTCAGTCGTTTGTTTTAAAACAAAGCAGTCGGAGCTAGATCGGGTAAAGTTCCCGAACCCTCCTTTTCGCTGTAGCTCAAGCATTTCCTAATGACCGATTTTCAGGGAAGAATAAGTAATGATTAAAATGGTGGGAGGAACCCTTAAGTAAGCACTAAGCAAGCGTTGAGAAAAGTACCTCTGAAGAAATATTTGATTTTGTGAGGTTGATTTGTATGGTACTCTTCGTAACTGTATTTGTTTAAACTGTCTTTGTTTTAAATTAGCATGCCTGTTTCATTAAGGTAGGGAAAGTAATTTGCTTGATTTAGTGACATATTTGCGTGATGCAGTATATGTTTGATGTGGAATTTTGTTAGTTTCTTTTGTATGCAAATTATTGTTTAATTTTGTAGTATGTGCAATGTGTAGTATTTGTGAAGTATGTAACATAATTTTTGCATTAGTTTATAACTTAACGTTGGAATTATGTTTTTATGAATTGAAAAGCTAAGTGGAAGAACGTGCTCAGTGACGTACATTTTTGAAAAAATTGAGATTTTTGTGTCAATGATCATGTTATTACCTGCTTTAAACATAACAGCTTTAAATTTTTTAGAAAACATTCGATTTCGTATATTTTTCGCATACGAAGTTGGTAGGTGCACGCGTTTTCGTCACTTTTTCAATAGAAGAAGAACGGGCTAAGGATCCTTGGCATGTTCTTCCACCGAAATCGCCCGATTCCGGAACGATCGTTTAGTGGAAAAACGTGCTAAGTGACACGTTTGCGGAAAATTTTCAGACTTTCGCTTGCATTAAAAGCAAAACAAATTGTTCTTTTGTAGTTTTAATAAAAAA
>JAFNEN010002104.1:0-19888 GCA_019343175.1 Oedothorax gibbosus
CCCTATATGTCTTCCACAATTCATTTATATTTGGAAATCGCGTGGTTTACGCTACGTGATTTTCAAGATATACTGTCATTGTTTGCCTCGTTAATAAGTTAGCTACTTCGCATCTTCGCTAATACCTGTTGTTGTATACACTAATTTCTTAAAAACTAATTTTTGTGCAATTAGTTTTGTATTTAGTATACTAAATAGTTAAATTTTCAATAAAAACATGCTAAAACAAATTGATTTTCCTTATTTATTTTGCTTAAATTTTATTTAAAAAAAGCATTATTTATCTATTTAACAATACAAACATTAGTTATTTAGGTTAGATTAGTTTGAATTATCGTCGCACTAGAGTTACTCGAGGGCTATTGGCGACAGGCGTCATAATTTAGAACCACAATCAAATGACGAGCCGACACCTGAGTAGGCACCCAACGAAACCATTAAGAGTGACATCGTACGCAGAGTCGGGACTTTGGAGCATATTAAACGTGTACTCTCTACACGGGGTATTATTCGTCAGACATTTTTGGCTGCATGGCCGTTTTATAGGTCGGAGTTATTTTGGCGATGCCCGGACCCGAACCTGGCACCTTCCTCGTGCAAGGCCGAAAGCCTTAATCGACTAAGCTCCCCAGCCCAAAACAGTTTCAACAAATTCAGATCTTTAATCATCAAATATTTGTCACGTGCTCTTTTTTTTTTATCAAATTCAGTTGGTTTGAAAAAAAAAAGAATTATATTGTCAAATCCCTCTAAGTATAAAATTATATTTTCGCAATTTAAACATTTATTGTAAATCCCTTGAAATTAAAAAAAAGTATTGTTTTTTTAAGTAAAACATTAATGATTCAACAAAACATCAGGGTTTTATTCATTGTCTTTTTTCTATATATCAAAATTTATTCAACTTAATCAACTCGACTTTTCTTGCTGTATCGCCTTTTCGAACAAAATTCTATAAGCATCTTTCAGGTCCTGAGTGGCAACAGAAATGCTGAATGAAAATAAATTATTCCTTGAGCTTCCATTGGTGAAACAATGTCACGTGGGAACCGAGCACCAATTAGAGCACCGATCGAAGGAAATGCGAATTAAAAGCTGGAAAGATTTATGTCAGCTGAGAGACGTCAATTCCTTGATACCCGTTCGTTTTTTTCTTTGGACATATTTCATGTTTGAGTGACAACAGATCCACAGGAATGAAAGAAAGGTTTCGATTGGCTAATTAATGTAGTGGACGGAGCTTTCTGCGTCAAATCACCAATTAAATGCAGGAATGAAAAGAGAAATTATTTACATTATGTGAAACAAGATAATGAACAAATTGGAAGACGAGTTAAATGGGATTGATTTAAGTGTGCAAACATTTACTGTTATTGAGGACAGGTTAAGTAAAAAATAATTACAAAAGGGGGAAGTAACCGTAATTCTGGTAAAGGAAAATAGAATTTGTCAAGTATGCTAAGGATAACTCCTGAGCTATATTGCGAGATATACTATGACTTAGCATTAAAACTATTAAAAGTATTTCTTAGTTTGATTTTAAGTGATATCACTCATTATAATGCAAAACTTTGTTGCACACAACTCTAAAAATAATTAAAGCAAAACAAATCAAAGTTTTTGTCGTAAACAACTACATTCCTATTCTATAGCTGTAACCATGACGAGTTCTCGCCTCGTGTTTATTTATTTTTATTTACGTGATGTCGGGACGTCTTGCATTTCCGTTCCGGATTCGGATTTTTTTTTTTTTTTAATTTAAAGTCTAAATGAATCGAATAATTTTTCTTTGAAGATAAATCAAATAAAAGAAGATAAATTCGGTAAGTTATGGTTTCTGTTTCATTCTTTTTTTAATAGTAGATCGGATTCATGATTAGCCTGACCAGATTTGTTTCAGTGATTAACTTTTCGACTATGAAATCGTAATTAAATTGTCGTAAATCATAATTTTGTTTATGTTGCTTTTTTGGAAAGACTATAAAAAAATAAAACAGTGACTATTTGCAAATGTTTTATAGCTAAATAGTTGTATAACAAGTTAAACTTACTGCGAAATGTAGTACGTCTGGTCACCCTATTCATGATGGAATGTTTATTGCTTATTGCTACCTAGCTAAAATTATATTTATCGTTAAATGTTAAATTAAAACTTATTGTTTTAAATATTCGTGCCTTTCGATTGTATTAAGCGTGTAACAGAATAACATTCACGAAAATTTAAATTTAACCAACAATTAATGTTTTTTAAAAATAATTTTTGTACTTTAGTTGGTAATCTATTTATTGTTTAATATAAATGGTTTAACAGTCAGTGTATCTTTAAACATATTTTTGAATTGTTAAAAAAATCAAGTAGTTAACATTAAAAATTGAAATGTGTTCCTTCCAAACATCAGTTGTAATTTTATTTATACTATACCATTATGCGTTGTATCTACAAATATTTTTTTTCTCTTTTGTTTTCAGTTAATGTTTGTTATGGAAAAACCCGTGTGTAATTTTTAATGCAAGTTATATGGGAGACATTTAAATTACTGCCCCATTTAACTCGTTGACTAAATTTCACACTGTTATTCGTCTTCCTGTCGAAGTGCAGATGATAGCAAATTTGGGGACTTACTCCTCGACAGCGTGTCTACTCAACCGAATCCAACTGTTGTGCCCTAGTCTACTTGGGGGCTGGGGAGCCAAGTCGGTTACAAGGCGTTATTGGCCTTGCATGTGGGAGGTCCCAACTTCAGATCCTGGTATCGTCAAAATAACTGCCGACCTATAAATGGTAAGTGCAACCAAATAATATCCAACGAATAATACCTCCTTTAGAGGGAGTGCATGTTAAATATGCTCCAACGCTGTGTTTGATGTGGCCTTTAACGGTTGCGTCAGGTGCCTACTCAAGTATCGGCTTATCACTTGACTGTGGTTCTAAATTATGATGCCCTTCGCCAATAGCCCTCGTGTAGCTGTAGTGCAACGATAATTCAACTTAACTCCTTCCTATTTAGTGTGGTACACCTATTAATTATTATTAACAACCTAATACATAATAGAATGCTCAGTGTTAATATATTGGCATATAGCATTTAGAATTAATAACAAGTAAACATATTGTGAAAACTAAACGGAATTGAAAATTACAAACAGTGAGAAGTTTATTTTAAGTAAATACTTAATCATATTATTTGGGATACATATGACTTATGAAAACCTCATAAATAGAGTAAACAAATGAAGGGTTAGATGGTACACTAGCATCAATAATTAGATGTTCAATTTTAGAAAAAATTTGACATTAGTGTTAGAAACTTATTATTTACTACAGCATCATAATAATTGTCTTTGGATTTGTTCATGCATTGCTCGTCGGTAAAAACTTCTGCCCACAGTGTTTGCAATCGTTGTAGACACAATCGTACGACCAAGTACCATGACAATTTTAAGCAAAATGAGGGAACACTATTACTTGCAAGGGGTCTGACATCCCAGAACTGTAATATTACTATACCGGACCAGAAATATTCAAAACAAACATTCCCCCTTTTAGTAGGTACACGGCTACACAGTGTTAGGCTTATTTTGAAAAAAAAAACTGTAGGTGAAAAATATAAATCAATTCTGTGCTTGTGGTGTAATGTACCATGCGAGTGCTTACAGGTTAAACATTAAAAGGACAGAGAACTTTAATTGTGTTAGGACTACGGGGGGATGCATGTTTCTACAATTCTAGCACTGAATATATGCATATGATGCTTGTATGGATATTATATTTTAGAAGCGTCTGTTATCTAAACAATATTTTCAGGTATGTAAAGTATTTATGTTTCAAAAATTTTACATTTGTGATTTATAAGAACCGTGGTAGTAGTGATTATTATAGTAAAGTATTTAAATGAGGCTGTAAGCATTCTTTTAGAATTAGTTTTAAAATATTTTTTAATCAAGATAAAAAAAATGAGTAAATTTAAAAAAAAAATTTAGTTTAAATTTCACACTAGCACCCACAAATGTTAATAATAGGCTGAGTTTAATTAGTTATATTTCTTAATCTTAAATACTAATTGAAATTTTGTTTTGTGGTATTTTGAAATTACAAATTCATCATGTTGGTGAATCATTGGTTTAATCGTTTATATCTTACAGATTTTCTCTGAAGATATATTTAGAACTAAAGAAAGTAATAGGAACACATTTGCATACAAAAAACCTCTTTAAAAAATGTGAAAATAAAATATCTCTTCCAGGAATCTTCTACGTTCGAATGTTGTTTGGCTAAGTTTTTGTTGCCTCCTTACCAACTAAAGACCTTTTTTTTCCCTTTCAATGGAAATACTAAAAAAATTTGTGTGTCAAAGTGTTTACATTTTATTCTATAGCCAATTTAGTATTCAAAAAATAGTTTCAAGTCATACAAATTCTTTATTTGCAACATAATTTATTAATATCTATAAAAGAGAACATGGACCATAGATTTCTAGTTAATTTTTCCAATTTAAGTTTTGTATGTGTTATAGTAAGGTTATATCATCATTAACCGACGAAGACGAATATCTATAATTTCTACAGAAGAAAATCTATATTTCAGACTTTTAGAAATTTTTTGCTCCTCCATGGCCAAATACTTGTTTTCCCCCACAATTTCTAGATAGAAACTTCAAAAAACAAACCTTTAAGGATTTGAAGGCCTGCAGAAAAAAATTAGTTTCTTACAGTCGAAAACTCTCAAATATCTGCATCTCGGCCGAGATATTTTGCGAAATTGCTTCACATAAACTTCAAAAAGGCTGCAGTTTTTCTGCCTCCCATCCAAAATATTCTGCAAAATTGCTTTACAAAAACTTCACAAATTCTGAAGGGATTTGAAACACTAGGTCTGTAGTTTTCTTGCAGCAAAAAACTGCAAAAAGGCTGCAGTTTTTCTGCCTACCATCCAAAATATTCTGCAAAATTGCTTTGCAAAAACTTCAAAAAAACTGAAGGGATTTGAAACACTAGGTCTGCAGAAAAAAAACTGCAGTTTTTTTGCAGCAAAAAAAACTGTAAAAAGACTGCAGTTTTTTTGCAGCAAAAAAACTGTAAAAAGACTGCAGTTTTATTCTGCAGACTAAGTGTTTCAAATCCCTTCAGTTTTTTTGAAGTTTTTCCAAAGTTTTTGTAAAGTTTTTTTTTTTAAGCAATTCTGCAGATTTTTTTGGCTGGGTAGTATGTAAAATAAGTAGTAATGTAAGTTCAATTATAATAAAAAATGATTAAAATTAAAACTAATTTTGATTAAAAATAATTTTAAATGAAAATATTAAAAAATTGCCCCCCCCCCCCCCTCAAGATTTTTTTTGCCCCCTAGATTCGGTGCGCCCCCCTCCCCCTCAGAAAAATCCTAGATCTGCCACTGAGCAAAACTGTAAGGTGATGGGCCTTCGGTTCGGGTTTAGAGATGTTAAATTGTAAATTTGAAGCAAAGGGGCAATAATAATTCATCGTAAAAGAGTTAAAACGGCTATATTGGCTGTTTGGTACACATTGAACCAAGAGTGTTACTAAATCTTTTCAATTCATCGGATATCGTGTTTTTTTAATTTATCATATCAAAAATAAATATCATATCAAAATAAAAATGCAAAATTAGGCCATTAAACATGCATTTAATTGATTTTCACCATTAATTCAAATAAAACTTATCTGTCGTTATTTTTCTTTATGATTCATGATGTATTAAATTATTTATCTGCCTGATTCTTACTACCAAAACTTTTTTCAAGTGAACCTTTTTAGTGAAAATTGATTCAAAATGTTTCTTATCTAAACTTTTGAGACGGACTATAGAATAATGGCTTAACTTACTGGAGAACGTAAAGAGCTCTGTGTGTGCAGCCACTAAGTACTGTCGTAGTTAGTCTGATTGGATTATCGTGTTAAATATTGCTACATTTTCTTTTAGCTTCCACACTACGTTTATAACGTAAAAAGTGGAAGGTACTATAATCGTTCAGTCCGTCCGTCTGTCACCCACTTTCACAGAAAGAACCACAAGTCCCACAGACAAGTGGGATACGTCATTTTGAAGCAAAAAATCAGATTAGGCTACATTCCAAATTTCATTAAAAATTTTAAACAGAAGTTTATTTAAAATTTAAATAACTAAAAATTTAATCTACATTGAAATAACATGCAAATTCCATTTTTATTCAATATTTTCACTGTTCCCATTTTGTTAAACGTACGAGAAACTTTATTTAAAATAAAAATAAAAACTTTTGAAAGAATATTTATTTATGCGATATAATTCAGTTTGGATTGTTGTAATATCACAATAGAGTTTTTTTGATGGTTCATTATATATATGAAGAAAGATGCATAGAGAATTCTAACATGGCATAAGAAATATGCAAAGTTTCGCTTTTATTTTTAAAGCATCAATTGCACTAATTATATATTTTTCGAACTGTAAATTAATTTAACAAACGATAAATAACTGAATTTTCGAAAGAAATTTAAATGGGAAATTGTGGCGACACAAAGATATTTGTTAAAAAAGATTACGTTATTATTCTTCGAACTTCAAACAAATTTAGCAAACGATAAATTCTAATTATTAAATCTGAGAAAGAAGATTAATGAAAATAATTAATTTTATCGTTTAAATTTTTCATTACAACTAGCTAAAGCCTCTGTTTGGCGAATATCTTTCTGAAGTGTCTTTCTGAAATAGTTTGTTTCCTGTTGAGCACAAATGTTGTATGGAAGCGGTTTAAATGACAGATTCTGTAACAAACCTACTTGTTTTTTTACAGCTCTCTTGGTTACGATATGAAAGTTGAAGAAAACTTTGTCTACAGTAAAAAGATTTTAGTGAGTATTTTTTTTTTATTTCAAAGGATATACATTGAAATATATTGTGTTTAGTATCATATCTATTATATTTGATTTGAAATTAACACATTGAAGAGAGCTTCAAAAATCAATTATAATTTTTTTTACAGTCGACATTGTGTGTGGCATTGGGACAATGAAGCATATTTAAAGTGCTTTCCCTCTACACAGTGTATTATTGGTCGGACTTTTAAGACAGGCAGTTTTAGAGATCATCAGTTAATTTGGCCCGATACTGGGACCTATCGCATGCAAGGCCTTACGGACTGGGCTCCCCAGCCCTCCTGATTTAAATAGAAACATATAGTTTTAGGTGGTTTTGATTTTTTTTAAATCTACACATAACTATTTCTACACTCAAGAAGTGTTAATTTGTTTGCAAAATATTTCCTTTTACTATTTTTCAAGTATTTGTACATGATAAAATTGTGTGATTCTAATTGCAATAAGATAGGTTCATAACTAATCTTTAATAATACTTCTCATATATATCTGACCATTCCATGACTGTTTCTAATAACTTACTACATACAATTCATATTATTATTATTATGTAAAGAGGTAGATCCACATACACCTGGCCCCAAATTTTAAAAATGAATTTGCAAAATTGCAAATGAATGCTGCAAAATTGAATGCTCATTTAAAAAGCATAGGAAGCCATTTTTATTAGAATTAAATCACCATTGCCATTAGCAACAATCGCTCGAGAAACTTTAATTCTATTAGATAATAAATTAAAATAAATTTATTTTTGCGGCATCGATCAGTTTGAAATGACGTCAAATATATTTCCCTACGAGATTTTTTTTGTATGTTGATATGAAATGTTTTTATTCTATTTAAAAGCGAGGAATATTACATATTTATTCTTTGAAGTATAAATTCATTTTTGCAAACGATAAGTAATAATTATTGAATTTTCGAAATAAAATAAATGAAACTAGCCAAATTTAGCATGTAAATGTTTAATATAGAATATTAATGCTGTTTGACGCCTTTTTACTTGTTGAACACAACTGTTGTTTGGAAGCGGGTTAGTGACAGATTGTTACAAACCTACTTGTTTTAAAATATTATTTTATGTGAGAACAAAACGTGTAATTAGTAGAAAATTTATTGGTTCAAAAAAAATATATACCTTATAATGTATGCCTTGTACCTTAAAATGTTTAAATATAAATATATATATTTTCAGGAACACCTCCATTCAAATAAGACATCAGTAAGTATGAAATAACTTTTATCTTATTAATATTTATTTTTAATTAAATAAAAAAAAATTCAAGTATTTTGACAGAACTAAAATACCGTGTTTGACTTCTTTTACAGAGCATACTATTGAAGACAAAAGGAGTAAGTATTCTCTTATGGAATTTTTTAGCGTTTTGTTGCAGCTAATTATTTTCATAATTTAATGGAAATCTTAAGAATATCTGAAAAAAGAGCGAAAAAAGGCTCTTTACAAATGAAAACTAATAAATCAGCACTATTGCACTTATATTGTTATTTCATTTTGTAGATTTTCAATGCACATTTTGTAAACATTAATGTGTGTTTATATTTTAACTAATTGCAGCAAATATAATACTTGTACTCATGAAACGTGTCTTTTTTAAGAGGATTAAAAAACACCTAATGTTATTTTCATAGTGCCCATGTCAAGTCTATGGAAGAGGTTTAAACCACACTGTCTTTGTTGATTAACTAACCTGTTTAACCTAACTAACCTCTCCTTCGTTATAAACCTAAATGGCTGGGATTATTTTTGCATAAGATACTTTAGGAAGTTTTCCTGTGGATATTAGTATACATTTTTACTTTCCGTTGTCTGTAAGGTTATGAAAGTATTGTGATTGGGTTAAAAATCCAAATGGGAGATGATGTGTTTTCTACACATTAATGCACACATTGATGTATTCTATTCTACACATTCTGTATTCTGATTCTACACATTGATGTATTATGTGAGTGGTAATTTTAAGTTGTGACTCCTGGACACACCCCTAGTTTCATTTTATCAAGCTCTATTATTTTTTTTAATAAAAATTAAAGTTTAAATTAGCAAACAATGGACCCTGGGAAACTTTCTGGATTTCTTTATGAAAAAGTCAGCCAGTCGGATAAACTTAAAACCCTGTCCCAGACACTTAACACAACAGGGAAAAAATTAAAGGGATTTGTTTGCCTTTCCCTTCAAAGAGAAATTAAGTGCAACCTATTATTCATGTTGGCTGATAGACAAAATTTCCATAGATGGTTAGTAAAACCAAGGCTCCCGTTTTTATAATTTTAAATTGTTACAAGAGTGAATTGCATGCCTTTATTTGCTGTCTTTTAAACAATTCAATTACAAATAATTCGTAAATATGTTTTTAATTAAGTATTATTTTATTTATTAAACTTCATATGTATTCAATATTTCTTACAAACTGGAATATTTTTATATTTTTTATTTTGTTTCAGTACAACTGTACATTGGATAAAATGTACACTAGAAGGTAAGCATAATCTATAATAATAAAAATGAAGTTGTGTTTGCTTGTATGACATCATATAGACTCTTAAAATAGACATTTATTTGACTCGTAACTTGGCACAAATGCGTAGTTCATACTTAGATTATGATTTTTGAACTTTCAGGTTTCAAAATGTTCTATTTTTCGAGAAAATTCGAATTTTCTGGAAACACTACACAAGTTTGTCTCAAATCCGATCATTTTTTAACTTTCCTGGTGTCATCTGCTGAAAAAATTAAATAAAACTTTTAACGAAAATAATTAAAATTGCCAATGTTTATTTTATTCTGTTGCCATTGCCTTCAGAAACTAAATTCATTATTTGAAAAATTGACATGTTTAAAGTGACGTAATTCCGTCCAGTCTCCATTCCAGGATTTTATTGCGCGTTTAGGTGATGATTTCTTCATTGCTGGTTCTGTTGATTGCAAATATGCATATTTAAGCTATTTCCGTGAATAATATTTATAATGGTTGTTCAAGGCCAACGTACTAGAGCTACATGTTAGGGTTTCGTTTTCATTTTTTCGCCAAATACGTTGCCAAACTCGCTAAATGCTTTCCTAAACGCGCCAAATGATCTTTTTTTTGAGGGAAATGTATGTATGAGGGAAATTACAATGACATTTATACGTGCATTTTATAGCGTATTTTTAATTTGGGAAATTTAAGGTAATATATGTAGAGGGATTCTATATTTTATGTTTATGCTATACTAGCAAATAAATACCCGTTCTTCGCACGGACTAAAAGAATATCAAATCGATCCAAGTATATGTGTCATTTGACTTGCTATAGGATAATAAACTTTGCCTTTGTTCCCGTTCATTATAAAGAATAAAATCCCGTTTCTTATATTGCTTTAAAATTCCAAAATAAAAATGCATCACTATAAAATGCACATCATCATATCACAAAAATCTTCCTCAATATGAACTTACTGTCATCGCGATTTACCTGATAAATTCAAAATTAACCATAAATGTATAACAATGTTATTTCACGTCAAAACCGCCATTCTGGTTTTTTTTCTAAATGAATTAGCTCATTGGCACGTTCAATTATTTTTCAAATCATTAATTTAGTTTCTGAAGGTAATGGCAAGAAATAAAAGCAATTTCAATTTTAATTAATTTTTGTGTTCATTTTAATCTCTTCTCTCGAATGGCAACACGAAAAAGAAAAAATGATTGGATTTGAGTGAAAGTGGTGTATTTTTTTCAGAAGTTTCGAATTTTCCCTAAAAATGGAACAAATATGAAAAAACTAAGCCTCAGGTGTACACGTTGGTATTAAAGGAAATCTACCTTAAAAATTTCGAATTACTGAGGACAGTATAAGTAGGTCTTTTATGATCCACAGACAGACTCTTTCTTTTATTATTATAGATTAAATGGTACATATACTTGGATCGATTACAACTTTTTTTTTAGTCCGTGTGGAGAACGGGTATTTATATGCTAGTGTACAATAAAATGTACACTAGAAGGGTTTCATGCCTTCATTGAGACAGTTACACATTTATAGAATCCAGAAAAAAAACTCCATCGACAGGATATATCTACCCGTATCAGGCCTCTTTGTCAACGACAGCGAGTCATCTCTTAAACTGGTGTAAATAAACCGGTTTCTCCCTTGGTTCGTCTCTTGCAGCAACCCTGATTCACAGGAGGCACGAGACCAATGTTTGTACAGTGAGAGAAGAACCAAGGGAGAAACCGGTTTCCTGTTGTTAATGTCCGTGAAAGCAGGCCTGAATAAAGGAATATTCATAGTCAATCAAGGGGTTCAGTTAAAAGGCATTGTATTTTACTGCCGTATTCACAATTTCGAGTCAAGTATCAAGATATCAACAGAACATGAATCCTGCTATTAAGGGACAACTTTAGGGTTATTTCAAATTCGTATTCACAACCGCGAGATTTATCTGGGTTTCACTTCTTTAGTTTCTCAAGGTTTCCCTCAGATTTTGTAACAAGACATATTATTGGTCAAGAGGAGTCACGTGACATTGTTTACTACTAAAGATATTTCTCACGTGTTCTAATTTCGAATTTTGCAGCGTGAGACAGATCGCGATCGCCTCTTTAAAAAAATGGATGAAGCGAAGAAAATAAACCTTACGCCAGATGACACTTAAGTTTTAATAACTTTAGTTTAAGAATATAAAGGAATATTGGAAAATGAGAAAACTAATGCCTTATAATTATCAATATGTATAAATCTTTAGCCAAGAATATTAACCTGCTAATTATATTTTACAGTGACAAATAGCATGGTTATAATACCCCCTGTTATTTGTACGTATTTTATAGTAAGTTTGTAAGCATTTTTGTGCATAACTACCGCAGCACACAACTTTTAAAACAATTTTAGTCAATTCAAAGATACGTTTTTAAATGGATTGTATAATAAACAATATCATCGCATATCTCAAGTAAGTCTCTACGTCGAAATCTAGTATCAATTCAAATCTCTCTCTCTCTCATGTTGAAAATGTTTTTAACTTTATAATATGATGTATTTCTACAATGAAAAATCTTATAAAGAACAATTAAAATGGATTCGAACTAAATAATTTTTTGACTAGTTTGAAAGAAGAACCCGATAAGCTATGTTTGTTTTGATTTTTAACGTTTCTCAGAGATATCTCTCTGAAAACCCCACCGATATTGGTGGGATAACCCGCAGAGTGAATTCGGCTCCATATCTCTCACTTTGGCATAACTCGCACTTGTGAATAAGGAATTTGACGAAACCCACCGATCTATCCCCCAGACAGGGGAAACCTGCGGGTGACTCGAACTTGTGAATACGGCCGTAAATGTGTCCAAATATATATATATATATATATATATATATATATATATATATATATATATATATATATATATATATATATATATATATATATATATATATATATATATATATATATATATATATATATATATATAATATATATATATATAATATATATATATATTAATATATATATATAGACCGGAAGAAGACCGGACGGGCCCACATGGTTCTGTCGGCGTCTAGGGGAGTTCTCAATAAACATCACAATTCTTCCTCTTGATGGTGAGTTTTATTCAAGAAAAGTGCATGGCGGAGTAAAAAAAAAGGTTAAATTGAGACTGTTAAGCCTCGTTAGCTTTCCACCGGCGTTTTCGCCGTGAAGCACAGGTAAAGGATTCACATTCAGCAGTAAAAGTGAGCGCGCCAAAGTTTAGCGTAGATTATATAAAGCAAGTGGCGCTGCCATCGTGGGTGGATAAAAGGGTTACAGTTAATAGGTTATACAGTTACAATAGCAGTTAGACAAGGGCGTCTTGACACTCGTCCATCCTGGCCTTCACGTCCTCGTGAATAAGTTGAAATTGAAAAAAAAAACATATATCATAAAACAATTCTGAAGAAAAGAAATATAAAGTACCTAAAATATGTAAGATGAACATACAATATATAATAATTAAACATGTGATATTAAAGCAAAAAGAATTGCATATAATATGGAGGTAAAAATAACTGCAAGTAATATTGAAGTAAAAAAAATATTTGCACATTAAAGTAAAAATAATGGCATAATATTAAAATAATAGCACATGATATTAAGGGAAAGATAATGGCATATAATATCAAAGTAAAAATAAAAAAAAGTTATCTTCTTTGTTGACAGTTCAGTTTGTAATAACCATAATAAAACACTGTTCAAGGAATGTTTATGGTTGGGAAAGAAAGTCAAGTTTTTCATTCGGGAAATTGTTCACAAAAAAAAATAGAGTTAAAAGTTAATTGGTTTTGAAGACTTCAATGTTCAGTTGTTACTCCAACTTTTCATTAAATCAGCTGATGATGATGTAAGGTTCGGACCCTCATGGCGACCTATCTTCTTGACTTCATATCGGTCATTGGGCAGTACTGTCACTATCTCATATGGGCCGAAGAATTTTGGTCGTAATTTCATTCCTCCTCCGAATTGGGTTCGCTTAATTGCAATCGTGTCACCAATGTTGTAGGTCTTTGCTGCTTTCCGTTTTTTTTGTCATATTGATTTTTTTATTTGGGGGGTTGGGTTTTTTGGTTTCTTTTAATAAAATTCTTTCTTTTGCCCTTTGGGTTTCTTTTTCCAAACTGTTGGGGTTTTTTTTGCAAGGGGGGGGTTTTTATTTTCAAAGGGTTTTCTTTCCCTAAGGATAAACTTTTTTTTTTTCCTTTTTGTCCAAACTTTTTTTTTTTTCATTTTTGACACCTGTTTAACAGTTCAAAAAGGTGTAAAATTTTTTTTTGGGTTTTGGAAAAAAGTGGGTTTTCTATTTTTATTTTATAACCGGTTTTTCTGAAAGGGGAAAGAATTTTAAAAACATTTTTTTTTTATCGGTGCGGAGAGTTTGGTTTTAAAACTGGGGGTGAAGTAAACCCTTTATACCCCTTCAAACCCGTCCCGGTTTTTCCGCGGGTTAAAACCCGTTTTAATTGTCCCCAACAATTTTCCCATGTTTTTTTCTTCCTTTCAAAACCCTTTTTTCCCGGAAGCAGTTGAGTGAACGCTGAGCCTTTTGTCAGAGAAATGGTGCGTCTGGGATTTTTTCCCCCCCAAAGGCTTGCTGTACCCTTTTTTGCTTTTTTTCCAAAGCATCATGGGGGGAAATTTATTAAAAGGGGGATAAAATCCATAAAAACTTTTGGTTTTAAAACCCCATCCACGTTAAAAATTTGATTTAGAAAATTATTTTTAAGGAAAGGGGAACCCCAAAAGTTAAATAATGGTTTTTTGGTTAAAGGTAAATTTATTTTGGGATCGATTTAGTTTAAAACCCTTTTTTCCTTTTTTCCAAAATTTTTTTTTTGATTTAAAGTAAAAAAAACTGTTTTCAACCCAATTTTGGGAATAACAAATTTTTTTCCACAAAATTTTTTTGGAAAAATTTTTGGGAAAAAAAAACTGTTTTTTTTTTTACCCCCAATTTTTTGGGGAATTTTTGCTTTTTTCCAAATTTACCTTTTTTTTATTTTTAAATTGCCCCCGATTTTTTCTTTAAATTCTTGCGGTTTTTTTTTAATTTTTTTCCGTTTTTTTTAATTCCCTTTTTTAATTTTTGATTTTTTTTCCCCTTTTGGGAATCCCCCCAGTTAAATAGGTTTAAAATTGTTTAAGGAATTAAAACCCCTTCCCCCCCCGGCTTTTTGGGGGCTATTCTTTTTTTGTCATTTCCCTTTTTCGTTGCCTTTGGATGGGGTTTTAAATACAAGGGAAAACAAAATTGGGGGGTCTTTGACGTGTTTTTCATTTTTTTTTTTTTCCCCCTGGGGGCCCAATGGATTTTTCGTTTTTCGAATTCCCCTTCTAGAAAAAGAAAAAGCCCCCTGGCCCAAATTTTGGGGGGGTAAATTTTTTCTTTTTAAAATTGTTTTTTTTTGGGAAACCCTTTTACAGTCCCCGTAAAATATTTTGGGAATTTAATTACCTTTCCCAGGTAGTTGGGCGCCAAAAATTCCTTTTTAAGGGAGTTTCCGATAGGGTTTTAAAATTCAAAATTCCCTAACTTTGAAATTTTTTTTCTTTTTTGGGGGGTAGGCTTGGGGAAATCTGTAAAAGTTTTGGATGGGAAAAACTTTTTTGTTTTTGGTCCCTCTTTTTCCAAAAGTTTTTTGCTTTTCCCAAAACCCCTCGGGCTGGGAAACGCAATGTAGTTTGGGGGGGCGCTCCTTGGTTTGGAAAAAAATGGGAATTTAAGGTTCCGATTTTGGGGGAGAAGGAAATTTTCCCTTTTTTAAAATAAGAAAGGCTGGTTGTTTTTTTTTGGGGGTGCCCCCAAAGGTTTTTTTCTAAGGGTTACTTTTAGGGGCTTGGCAATTAAGGATAATTTTGTGAATAAACCTTTTTTCCCGGAAATAGGATTTTAAAACCCAAAAAATGATCTTAACCCTGTTTTTTGGGTTTTTTTTTAAGGGGGGTTTTGGGAAAAATTTTTAAAACTGCCTTTTGGGTTTTTTGGGTTTGGGGGAAACCGGGGGCGAAATTTTTTTTTTTTTTTCTCGGGATATGTTTCCGGGGAAAGTTTAAATTTTGGGCGGTGTAAAAACAAAACTTTTTGAATTTTAAATTTGAGACCAAACCTGGATGCCCCTAAAAACTTTTTTTTTTTTTTTGATTTAAAACCCTTCAGGTTTTTTATTGTCCGGGAAAATTTTGAAATAAACGTCCCCAAAATAAAACTTTTAAAGGGGTTTTTTTTAATCCCTTTCAAAAGGGGGCCTTTTTAATTTAACATTTTTTGTTTAAAAGGGATTTTTTTTGGGAAACAAAATGATGGGGGGAAATTTTTTTTGTTAATCCAAAATTTTGGGCCTTTTTGGGGAAAGACGTTTCTGTGAATTAAGGTGGTTCCAACAAATTTCCCCCTTTTTAAAATTTTTGACTAAAACAGGGTTTTTTTAATTCAATGTGATTAAAGGATTTTTTGAGATCCGGGGGGCAAAAATTTAAAATTGGGAGCGGGTTTTTTTCAAATGTTTTATCGGAATATCTTCAAAATTTTAAGGGGAAAATTTTTGGTAATTTTTTCTTTAATTGGCTAAATTAACAAACCAAAAAATCTGTTAACAAAAAATTCCCTTTTTGAATCGTTTCCTTTTTTTCCTTTTGACTAAAACCTTAAAAGGTTTGGGGAAAAACAAAGTCCCGAATTCCTTTTTTTTAGAAAAAACACCATTTATCTAGCCCTTTGGGATGGGGGGTTTTTTGTTTTTTCAAAATTTTTCGCTTTTTTTCTTGAAGACTGAGCCCTTTCGTTCGCGTATGCAACTGGGTTTTTCCCCTCTTAGGAAAATTCTTTCATTTTTTAATTAGGGTTTTGTTTTTCGGGGGTTTTTTTGAATCTTTTTTCAACTTTTTTTTCGGGGTTTTAAAAGTTTCCTTGGAAAAGTGGGGGTAAATTTGAAATTTTCCCTTGAGGGGCTTTTTTAATTTTAAAAAAAAAAATCCTCTTTCTATTTGGATTAAATGCTTTTTTAGAGTAAAAGGGAAAACAATTTAACTTTTTTTTCCGGGGGGGTTGGGGGTTCTTTTTTTTTTCTTTTGGGCTGGGGGGTTTGTTTTCTTTTTTTTTTTCTGAGTCGGGGAAAAAATTTTTTGGTGTTTTTTTGCCTGCCCTTTTTTTTGATGGATGTTTTTGGGGGAAAAAGAGATGTTTCCCCGGTTTTGCGCTGTGGCCCCGGGTCAAAAAAGGTTTAAAGGCTCCTTTATTTTCTTTTTTGGAATTTTGGCTGTGTGTTTTTTCTATTCCCTAAGAAAATCCCTTTAAAAAACGTTTGGGGGGATTAAAAGAATCCATGACCCCTAAAATTTTTACACTTTGCGGCAATGATTGTTTTTTGGGTTATTTTTGTTTTGGTTGGTAAAATAATTTTTGATTTTTTTTTACAAGATCGGTTTGTTTTTCATTAAACCAAAAACCAAAATGTTTTTTTAAAGGGTTTACCCGTTTTTGTGTCCGTTATTGGGGTTTTTGATCCCTGGTGCGTTTGTTTCCCAAAGCCATTGGGAATTTTGTGTACTGAGGGATTTACCTTTTGGGGTTTTTATGTTAAAAAAATCCGGAAATTGGTTAACTTATGTTTAATTCGGATTTTGGGGGTTTTAAAAAAATTTTTTTAAATTTGGGGGTTAGACCTTGGGGAAATTTTGTATTTTGGGGGGGAAATTATTTTTGGCAGGTTTGAAAAAATTTTTTATTGTTTACGATATAGAAATCCCCCATTTTTGTTTTTTTTTTAAAGGTTTTTGGGAAATGGTAAAGGTTTGGGCCTTTTGTTTTTTTATTTATTTTGGGGGTTTTTGGGTTTGTTGGCCCAATTGGGGTTTTTGTTTGTTTTTCATTAATTTTTTTTTTTCCCGGGTTTCGGGTTTTTAAATAATTTTATCGATCCCCTTTGGATAAAACCCCGTTGGGGTTTAAACCATAAATTTTTTGGGGTTAAAGGGAATGTAAAAGGATTGGGGGCTCTTTGTCAAAATTGTACTAAAATTTTGCTTTTTCGCGAAACCCTTTAATCAATATAAAAATTGAAAATCACTGAATTTTACGAAAAATTTTTTTTCAATAATTTTTCAAAAACTTGGGGGTTTTTAGACCGTGACTAAAACTGGGAAAATTTGGGTTTTTGTTGGGGAAACGGGTTTACTTTCCCTTCCCGAAATTTTTTTAAGCATTTCCCTTTCGCGTTTTTTTTTTTTGAAAATGGTTTTTTGGACCCAGTTTTTAACTTTTTTTGGGGAAAACCGGCCAAAATTTTGTTTATCTTGGGATGTGTAGTAAAAAACGGTTTTTCTGTTTCACCGAGTATGGTTTTTAAAAATATTTTCCTATTTTTTAAAAACGGCTGGGACGTTTTTTTTGTTATAAATGGGTTCCCCAAAAAGACACCAAAAAATAAAAATTTAAATTTTCTGGATTTTTTTGGGGTGGCATCGATAGGTTTTTTTTTTCCCCAGATTTTTTTAAGGGAACTTTCAAGGTCCCTTTTGGGGAGGGGCGGAAAATTTTTGGCACTGGTTTTTTTATTTCGAATTTTTGCTAATTCTACTCTTTGTCAACTTTAAACAAGTCGGTTTTTTGTTCTTTTTTTTCTTCGCGAATGTACCCATGTGTCCCTTTTTAAAAAATTCCCCGGGTCCTTTTTTGAAAAACGGGTTTTAGATTTTGATCAAAGTCTTTTTTAAATGTAGAATTGTTAAAGGGGTGTCGGGGGGGATCCCAGTCCTAGCTTTTTCGACAGGTTTCGGAGCCGTCCCCCCCTTTTTTTTTTTGTTCTTGTACATATTGTAAAGTTTTGGGGACCGGGGGTTTTGGGGCCCTTTGCAAATGGGGCCCGAGTTTTTTAGTTCTTTTTTTTTGAAAGGGGGTTTTCAGACGTTTGGTTTGGGGGGGGGGTAAATTTGGGGCCCTTGTATGCTGATTTTAAAATTTTTTTTAGTTTTTTTTTTTTTCCCCGGAAATGAAAACCGAAGTTGGTGCGGCGGGGGGGAATTTTTCCCTTGGGACGAAAGATGCGAAAAATTTTTCAGTTCCTTTTTTTTTTAAAAGGGAAATTTAACGGTTTTTGGGGGTTGGGGCGGGGAAAAATTGGGGGCCCTAATACCCATTTAGGGGTAGCAGAAATTTTTGTTTTCCCCCGGGGTTTAAAATCTGGATGGAAAAAAAGATTGGGGTGTGGGAGTTCCGGCCTTTGAAAGATGGGGACGTTGGGGAAAGGGCCGGGGCCCCTTTTTTTTTGGGGGTTTTTTTGGGCCTTTTTGGGTTTTTTTGTTGAAAAAAAGAAGACCGGGGCCCGGGGGCCCCATGGTTTTTTGGTTTGGGGTCCTTTGGGGGGGGTTTTTCAATAAACATCCAAATTTTTTCCCCCCTTGTGGGGGAGTTTTTTTCAAGAAAAGTGCATGGCGGAGTAAAAAAAAAGGTTAAATTGAGACTGTTAAGCCTCGTTAGCTTTCCACCGGCGTTTTCGCCGTGAAGCACAGGTAAAGGATTCACATTCAGCAGTAAAAGTGAGCGCGCCAAAGTTTAGCGTAGATTATATAAGCAAGTGGCGCTGCCATCGTGGTGTGATAAAAGGGTTACAGTTAATAGGTTATACAGTTACAATAGCAGTTAGACAAGGGCGTCTTGACATATATATATATATATATATATATATATATATATATATATATTATATATATATATAATAATATAATATATATATATATATATATATATATATATATATATATATAATATATAGTATACTATAATATATATATATATATATATATATATATATATATATATATATATATATATATATATATATAATATAATATATATATATATATATATATATATATATATAATATATATATATATGTACAGAAACGGAAAATCTTATTTTTTAAAAATAATTTCTAAATTTAATAGCAACAATTTCTATTCTTACAGATGTTGCAATTAGTTTTCTTGATCTTTGAAGTCACAAATTGTTTCAAGATAATTAAGATGGAGTAATAATAGTCATTTATGAAAAAATTTTTAAAAGCCTTAAACAAATAATATTAAATGACAGAAAAAACCACTCTAAATGGAATTAAATAAAGAGAAGTAGTCAACTTATGACTTAATTATATGACAGTAATTTTCTTGTCACTTATGTTACAGTTTTTCATTGGTGAATTTTTAAAATTTAATAGCCATTTCTACTATAAAGTCAAGTATTAGAAAACTCCTAATCGTAAAAAATTTGTAACAGCTATGATATAATGGCCGCCTCAGTTTGGCTATTTGCCTTACTTTATCAAGCAACGAAAATGTCCAAATGTGGTAAACATCAACATTTCATACAGCTCGTTAGATCTGGCAAACATATGTTAAATGTTCAAGCTTGCCAAAGTCGCCAATGAACAGACCAGTCATTCTATCAAAGCCGTTATCCAAAAATTATAAATATTTCACTCATTT
>JAFNEN010002105.1:2500-12724 GCA_019343175.1 Oedothorax gibbosus
TTTTTTTTTGGGCCCCCCCCCGCCCCAAAATTTTTCCCCTTTTTTCAAGATTCGGGGTGAAAAAATTAAAAGGATTTTGGGAAAAATTTTTTTTCCCCCGGGGGAAAAAATTTTTTTTCTTTTTCCCATTTTTCCATAAAATTTTTTAAATTTTTAAAAATTTAAAATTTTTTTAATTTTTTGAAAAAATGGTTTTTTTTTCTACTGGAAATTTTTTTTTTTTTGGATTTTTGGGTTTTTTAAAAATTGTGCCCCCTTATTTTAAATTTTTTGTTTAAATTTTTAAAAAAAGGTTTTTTTTTAAAATTTTTAGTTTAAAAAAATTTTTAAAAAAAATTTAAAATTTTGTCCTTTTTGTTTTTTTTTTTGGGGCCCTTTTTTAATTTTTTTTTTTAAAATTTGTTCCCTTTTTTTTTTTTTTTTTTTTAAAAATTTCTTTTTTTATTTTTTTCTTTTTTTGGAAAAAAAATTTTTCCCGGTTTTTTTTCCCCCAAATTTTTTTTTTTTTTTTTTTTTTTCCCCAACATTTTAAAAAAAAAAAAATTTTTAAATTTTTTAAAAAAAATTAAAAAAATTTAAAATAAAACCCCCTTTTAAATTAAAAAAAATTTAAACTTTTTTTAATTAAACTTTAAAAATTAAAAATTTTTAAATTTTTTTAAAAATATTTTTAAAAAACCCCGTAAAAAAATTTTTTTTGTTTTCCCCCAAATTAAAGTTTTTAAAAATTTTGTTTTTTAAATTTTTAATTATTTTAAATTGCCAAGGTTTTTTGAAAAAAAAACTTTTTTTTTTTTTTCATGAAAAAAAATTGTTTAAAAATTTTTGGGTTTTTTTTTTGGTTTTTTTTATTTTTTCCCCTGAAAATTTTCCCCCCGGGTTTTTTTTTTTTTAAAAAACCCCTTCCCCAAAAATTTTTTTTTTTTTCATTGTAAATTTAAAAATTTTCCCAAATTTTTTTAAAAAGTATTTTTTTAAAATTATTATAAAAAAAATTTAAATGAAAAAAAAACTTTTTTAAAAATTTTTTAAATAAAATTTAAAAAAATTTTTAAATTTTCCCCAAATTTAAAAACCCTTTAAAAATTTAAAAAAATAAAAATAATTTTTTTATTTTCCCCCCCCCCCTTTTTAAATTTAAAAAACCCAAAAAAACCAAATTTTTTAAATGGAAAAAAAATTTTTGTTTACCAGTTTTGAAATTTAAAATTTTTTTTTAAAAACAACCCGTTTTTTTTAAAAATTGAAACAAAACCTTTTTCTCAAATTTTGGATCAAAGCAAAGCTTTTGCTTTCAAGTTTTGCGGGGGAAAGTAAATTTGGTTATTTGCATTTCACCAAAGGCTATTTTAAGTACTTGCACATTTTCCTTTTAATAAAAAATAAATTAAAATTTAAAAATTTGGCTTATTAATTTTTTTAAAATGTATGAACTGCCTAAGTTTTTACTATTGAAAATCCTTTTTAGGATTTGTTTCTCTAACTATAATTTCAAATTTAATAAAAAAATTAAACCAAGGGGATTTTCCTTGGTTCAAGTTTTGAATTTTTTTGGTAAAGTGGTCCCCCCTGAAAAAATTGCCAATTGATCAACCACTTTTTAATATAAAAATTGGGTTACCTTTTTTACAATTCTACTTTTACTATGCGACTGTAGAATTTTTTTCGTCCCCCCTTTTAATTTTTACGAATTGTAAACTTTCATTCTAAATAATGAAACCAAATTATTTTCTTTTTGAATTGTAATTCGTTTTAATTGTTGAATTATTTAAAAAAGCAATAAATTTTTTTTCTCTCCAATAGCTGCAATGGCCTTTTTTTTTGTATTTTTTAAAAAAAATTTTAAAAAATTTTTTTTTAAAGCAATTTGTAAAAACGTTTTATTGTTTTCCCCTGGGATTTATGTGTAAAATTTTGGTCCCCCTTTTTTTCCAAAATAAAAATTTTGTTTTTTTCTGTAAATTTTTTTTTCCCCTTCATTTTTCAGTTAAGCTGAATTTTTTCGTGTGTTATCCCAATTGACCGTTTTTTGTTTTTTTTTTTTAAACCCCCAAAACGAATTCCCATAGAAACCAATTTTTTTTTTAAATGAGAAGGTTTCCGGGGTTGTTTCCTTGGTTTAGAATATTGGTTTTGGGGTGCTAGAAATGGGGGAGGTTCTCCCCATTTTTTTACTAAAGGGTTTATAATTGTTACAATTTTTGTAAATTTAAGATTTTTTGAGTTAATTTAAATTGCCCAAAATGTAACGATCTGCGATAAATTAAATTCATTTTTTCCCAAAACTTTTTTAAAAAAAAGGTGTGACAATTTCTATCCTTTTTTTTAAAAAAAGCCTTCATAACGGTATTTTTTCTTCAAAATCCTTTTAAAAATTAGTTTTTTTTGTTTTAATTTTTGCAATCTTAAATTGGGAAAAAATGGGGCCGGGATTCTCCCTTTAAACCTCCGAATGTTTTTAAAATTATTTAATTTTTGAAAATCCCCCTCAGATTTTTAATATTTTTTTTTTTAAAATAAAAAATTTTTTGCCCCTTTTAAAAATCTAAAAATTTTTAAAAAAAAATTTTTTTTAAGTTTTGGGAAATAAAATATTTTATCCCCCTTTTAAAAATTTACATTTAATTGAATTTTCTAATTTTAATTTTTATCCCAAAAAAAATTTAAAATTTTCCCCAAATAAAAAACCCAAAATTGATTATGGGGGGGGGTTTTTTTTTTTTTTTTCCCCGGAAAATTGCCAAAAAAAAGATTCCCTTAAAAATCCCTTAAATTTTTGGGGGCTTTTTGGAAAAAAATTAAAACTTTGGGTGCAATTTACCTAGGGCCAGGTTTTAAATTTTTTGACAATTTTAAAAGTAAATTTAAGAAAAAATTTTTTTCTACTGAAAAGTAAATTCCCCAAATTTTTTCCCTGGTTTAAAATTTTCCCAACGAAAATCCCAATTTTTGTCCCAAAAATCCCACTAAATTTTTAAAAAAGGGTTTACATTCAAGATACCCATACTAATTTTAAAAAAAGGACCTGTTGGGAATTTTAAAAGAAAATTGGGTTTTTTTAAAAAAAAGGAAGGGGGTTTAAACCTTTTTGTCAATTATTCCCTTTGGGCCCCCCCCTTTTAAAGGTTATGTGTTTCCATTCCGGTTTTTGTTAAAAAATTTAAATTTTTTAAGGTGAAAAAATTTAAAAGGTTTTTTGTAAACCAAACCCCCTCACCCAACCCCTTTTTCCTGACCTTTGAAACCAATTGTTTTTTCCCCTTTAAATATAAAAATTCCCCCTTTTTTTAAAAAATTTTTTTTTCCCAAAGAAAAACCCAAAAACCCAAAGGACCAAGGGATTTTAACATCCCCCCAAATTATTTTGGGGGGGGGCCCTTTTAGGGATTTTTCTCAACCCCCAAACTTAACCCAAGCCCTAAAATCCATTAAAAACATTTAAAACGGTAACCAAAAAAAAGAAAATAAACCCCCCCCACATTTTTTTTTCTATTATTTAAATGTAAAGAAAACCCCAATTTTCCCTCGGTGTGATTTTTCCCCCCCCTCCCCCAAAAATTTTTGGGCCCCAAATTAAATTTTTAAAATTAAATTTTGGGGGAAACATACCCAAACCATAATTTTAAACATAAAAATTAAAAGTTCCAAAACTTTTTGAAAAAATTCCCCCCGTTTTTAAATTTTCCCCCCCCCTTTTTTTAAAAAATTCACCCTTGTAATAAACCCTTCGAATTAAATTTTTACTTTTGGGGGGGGAAAAAAAAGGGGGCCTTAAAGAACCTTTTACATATCCCTACGCCTTTAAAAAATTTAAAACCCCCCCCCCGGGGTAATTTTGGGGGGGGGCCCCCCCCCCAAAGGTTTAAAGGGGTTTTTAAAAATTTTCCAAAAATTTTTTAAAACCCCGTTTAAAAATTTTTTTTTAAAGTTTTTTTTTTATTTTTCCCCCAAATTTTTTTTTTTTTTTTGAAAATGGGAAAAAAAAAAAAAAAAAAATGGGTTTCTGGATATGTAAAAATACACCTTTTTCTGATACGGAATGCCATTTTAAATGCTTGTGAAAGCAAATTTTTGTCGAGTCAAAAATTCATAAATTTGGGACTAGATTAAATGGTATTAAACAGACCTTTATGCGTTACCAAAAAGTACCCCCGCGAATTCCCAACCAATAAAAAAAAAAAACGTCATCAAACAAGTAAAAAAATTACTAGGCGATTTTAAATGATTTAATGTAACCGTTTTCCTGTGGTTGCCTATTTCTAGCTCCTTAGGAGCTTTAACGCGCCGATTACGCCTTGTAATTAGAAACCCTGGTCAAGTGACGAGGTCGACAATTGAGCGGGCCCCCAACGGAACTTCGAGTGACCTCGTACGCTAACACAGTGGGGCCAAATTAAAATCTACTGCGCCTAAAATTAATTTAAAGCTTCCCTATCCGTCAGATCGCCATGCAGAGTTGTTGGTGGGAAGTTATAAAATTGCATACAATTTTATTGTAAAGTGATCTTAAGAACATTATTGATTGACATTGTTTATTTTCCTCTTAAATCTTGTTTTTTTCTTATCTTGATTCAAACGTAGGTGTGTCTAGGCGGTAAGCTATCGGTAGAACTAGAACATTTTCCATGAATTTAATTTTTGCATGCAAAGTGGATAAACCGCATGAAATAATAGTCTCATTAGGTATGCGTTTTTTTCACTTCCACTAAATTGTCTATGATTTTTAGTGTAGAAACTGTCTCTATAATTTTTTATACGAGTTTCATTATTAGTTAACTTCTCAATTGAAGGTTTAACTTTAATATTGAACGTTTCGCGAAATGGTTAGCCACTTTTTTATACATAAAAACAATAGAAATCTCATAAGATTGCAAGTTATTGCAAGTAAAACTTAAGGGAATATGTTCAATGGACTTGATATTACATTGCCAAAATAATATTACGGCGTTGCAAGGCGTTGCAAAAAAGTGGCACCTTTTTGTACGCCATATATACATTTTTATTTTCGTAGTTTTAATGGTTCTACATTTATCGAGTTAAAAATATAAGAATAACTTCAGATTAACTTTTAAAAGTCGCATAAATATAATATAAAGTACTTTTAATTTTAAAAAGGTTTCCATCTTCAAAAAAATCTCACAATTAAGCATATAAAAACTGATTTCACAAACCTCCTTAGGAGTAGACAGCTGACTAAACAAACTGCAAATTAGCGTTAAACAAAAAAAAAACTTCCAATTTGGCAGTCTGCCAATTCCATACGAGCCAGCTATCTATTCAAATATTTTATAAACATGTTCTCCAACATCTTAGCATTATATAAATATAAGTAAAAAGGTTTTTTTTTTTTTAAAGTCGATTTTTTTGAGTTTTGGCTCGCTAGATTTGAATTTGGCCCAACTGTGCGCCGTCGGGACTTTCGACTCCACATATTTAACGAGCACGTATATCGAAGTGTACTCGAGCACCCCGGTGATTTTTAGAGGATTTTTTGTTTCCACCAGCACGAATACGTCTATAGTATTGCTAGGACAAGGACAGAACAAAGAACCTTCTCGGTGAGATTCTCGTCGCTTACACCTCTCGGCCACCGGGGGACCTTTAACTGATTAACCTGATGCCCTCGAAACTTTGAATTGTGGTCACCTGAAGTGAACAAATCTTTGACGAATCTTTGACTTCGTAAATTCAGATAAAACACTAACACTGGCACCTAAAATACTATGGCTGCTTGAAATCCAAGGAAAGATCGGGAGCAATCCGACATAATTGTTGAAATATCCTTAAATTATACGAGGACTAAACACGGGCCCCTGCAACCTAAGCCATTTAGAGGCTATATATTATGAAGTGGTGGCTTTTTTTGCAGATACGTAGTGGACGTCATACAGCCAACAAACTTTGATAAGTTCAACCAATTCATGTCACGTTGCTAAGACCATAAGAAGCAAGTTATACCTGACCAATCAAAGCAAAGAAAGTTTAAATTTGTTTTTATCTATCGTTATTCTTGGGAACTAGGCAAAACTTAAGCCGTGTGCAAAACATCATTGAAACGTTAAATAAAACAGGATAAGCCTAGAGGTTTGGGATGCAGACCATAACGCTAGCAGTCTGGGCCGGCTTGAAAAAACGGGTTGCGGGTTTCGATTTCCCGCCTTCGCCCTGGGTGTATACTTCCTTTCTCTGTGTCAGTAAAAATTATTTCTGTGTCTGTCGGTTGGTTGGTTGGTTGGTAGACATATATATTCAGGTTTGTGTGCTTGGTCAGCGACCCGCTTATAAACCTTCCAGCCATAAGACAGACACAACACACACACACACATTAGTGGATCCATCTAATTTTTAGAGACATAGGCCAACTAGAGGTTCCCCAGAATTGGCTTGTCACCCCCAGAGGTATTGATTTGGTATGGGAACTTGGTGGACATTATGACCACGACGGATTTAACGTGCACTAGTCACCATTAGCGTACACGGGGATCTTCGGAAGGCAGCGGTACACGAACTCGCAACCTTAGGGATGCTTGTCCAAGACCTTACCGACCAGGCTCTTCCGGCCCCGTGTCTGTCTTAGGTAAGGTAAGGTAATCGTTTCCGGCTGCCTATTTCTAGCCTCCTTCAGGAGCTTTAACACAGCCAATAACGCCTCGTAATTTAGAACCCTGGTCAAGTGACGAGGTCGACACCTGAGCGGGCACCCAACGGAACTTCGAGCGACATCGTACGCTAACACCGTCGGGACTTTGGACTCCACAGATTTAACCAGCACGTATGTCCCTGTGTACTCGGGCCCATCCGTGATGAGGAATTTTCTACTATTTCCAGCACGGATCCGATTTATAGGATGACTGGCAGTAGGTGGGATGCGTGTCTGTCTTACTGGACGAAGGCTTAAGTTAAGTTAATCGTTTCCGGCTGCCTATTTCTAGCCTCCTTTTGGAGCTGTAAAGCAGCCAATAACTCCTCGTAATTTAGAACCCTGGTCAAGTGACGAGTACGAAGGCTTATAAGCAGGTCTCTGATCAAGCACACAAAACGGAATATATATGTACCTACCCTACCCAACAGGATAAAGATTAGCTTTTTAATATTTGACTACATGAAAATTGAACTAGCCTTGTGGCTTCTTTAAGTTTAGTGTGGTTTGAATATCGTCGCACTAGAGCTATACTAGGGATATTGGCGACGGGCGTCATAATTTAGAACTACTGTGGCTTCTTTAGCGTTACGATTTTACTTTGTAGTGTTCAAGAAGAGGCACTTGTATGCAAATTACGTTAGTGACGTAATAGCCGCCCAGCCAGCCACCTTATAAAGACTCAAGCTGAGATTGTGATATCTTGACTTTTATTCAGAGCAAAACATCAAATCAAGAATACTTTAGGGTTTTTTTTAACTGTTGGTTGAATTCATAGCAAATTTTGGAGACGATGATTCTCGATTAAATTTAAAAGTTAAAAAATAATTTTTGAAATTTTGTAACGATTCGAGAAAAGATTTCTGATGATCCTGTTCCTGCCAGAACACCAAACATAGGTTTGGTGATGGAGCCTAATCAAGAAGGGTCTTATGCCTGGTCAACTTATGTGGAGCGCTTGGCCACAGATACGCCTGATAACAAGAAGTTCTCTACAATGATTACGCTGTTGCCGTCCCGAATCTGCGCCTTGCTAAAAGACAGTTTCTATAGGCAAGCAGATGACGTTCGACAAGCTGGTGGAAGCTCTAAAGAAGCAGTTTGATCCTCCTCCCTTGACTATCGCTGAAAGATTCAGATTCCACCGAAGACAACAGCGTGAAGGAGATCCGATAATCATAGTATGTGCTAAGTTGAAGTTATCCAGGTACTGCGACTTCATGGACAACCTGTGGGATAGATTCGAGTGCTGGTTGGAACAAGCTGTTGACGGAAGAGAAGCTGACGCTGGACAAGTCCCTGAGCATAGCAACATGGTTCCTTCAATGATTACGCTGTTGCCGTCCTGAATTTACGCCTTGCTGAAAAAAATAGTTTCTCTATACAAGCCAAATAAGGCGTTCGACGCGCTGGTGGAAGCTCTACAGAAACAATTGGATCCTCCGCCTTTGACTATCGCTGAAAGATTCCGGTTGCACCAAAGACACCAGCGTAAAGAAGATGCCTTAAATGCCTTCTCCGAGTTGACGAACTTATCCAGGTACTGCGACTTCAAGGACATTCTCACCGACAGCCTGCGGAATAGATTCGTGTGGCGAGTAAAAAACAAACGACGCCATCCAAGGAAGAGGCAGTTGGCGAAAGGGAAGAAGCTAAACTCTGGACAAGGCCCCTGAGCAAAGCAAAAACTGGCATGGAAACAGCATTCGAAAGGAAACCGCGGAGCATCAATTGAAGTCAACGACAATCTCCGGGATCAACAAGTTGGGACATTCCAAAAAAAGAATTGCTTAAGGGAAACTACCGGAAAAAGAAAGGATTAATCAATGTTCTTACGATAAAACACTGAGGGAGTTCCGCCTTCGACTAGTTACTAAATTGCGAAGGTAAGTAAATTTCCTTGTACCTCTTAACTGCATTATGCTAAACGGACCTGCCCGCGTAAAAAGTAAAAACGTGGTGGTAAAAAAAAATAAAATGGTGTGTAGGTCAAACCAAACGCATTAGTAAACGTTAATCAAATTGAAGATACTACGCCCTGGTTTATACTTTGAGAAATTATAAAGATAAGATACTTCTAAATGTACAAATTGGAATTTTTTTTAAAACTGTTAAAATCCAGTTAGACAACGGATTCAAAATGTACAAATTATGTCTGAAAGTTGTTCCGAAGCATTAAACCCTGCCAAAGTAATCAACAACAATCGGGAATGTTGCATCGCGCCGTTTGGAGGGAAATTAATAACCTTTTTTTTTGTGAAGTGGAAGTTCTGGTTGCACATAATATTAATGGTCAACAACCGGTTAAAACTTTATTTATATGCGACAAAAGAAGGTTTCGTTATTTGGGTTACATTGGGTTGCGGTGATTTTAAAATTAATTTGGAAAAGTAATTTTTGAAATTTTGATAACGTTAGTAAAATGTTAAATTCGAAGATTTGGAAATAACGAAATTGTTTCGCTTCTTATCTAACTAAAGAGAATATTAAAAAAGAAAGGGTAGCGGAAATTTTAAAAAACATTTTAAGGCTCGTTTGTATTTAAAAGATAACGTAAAACCTAATTTCTTCAATCCTAGGTTTGTACCGTACTCATTAGCTCTTTGCGCATAAATCAAGAAATTGATAGACTTGAAAAATTAGGATTAATAGAAACAGTGGAACCCAATGTTGGGCCACGCGAATAGTAGCAATTGTGAAACCGGATGGTTCGATTAGTATTTGCAGAGATTTTAAAATAACTAATATTCAAGCCTTCGAAGATAATAATTGTCCTTTATCTAGATTGGAAGATATTGTTTTATAGATCTAGATTAGAAGTTTCTAATCCAGATCTAAAAAAAATATCTACCTTGTTATATAAGCTCTTACTAAGATACATACTTTGAATTTAGTTCTGTCATTAAAATTTTTTTATTAAAGTGTTTTTTAAAATAAAACTACTGTTTTTTATTTGAACCTTTTTTTTAATTTCCCCTCCCTGCTAAAAGCATTTTTAGTTTATTTTTTAGCACCGTTTACAGAATGTTGGGCCATTTTTTTTCCAGGGGAATTTACTCTTAAAACGGTGGGAAAAAATTTTCCCCCCTCCTTTAAAAGGGGGAAAGGAAAAATTTTTGGCCTCGGAAAAGGATGGGGGGAAATTTTTAAATTGGGGGAAAATGGGTTTTAAAAACCCTCGTTTTTTTAAAGATGTTTTTTTTTGGCCTTTTTTTTAAAAAGGGGGGCCCGGAATAAATAATTTTTTTATTTTATTTGCAATAAAATAAAAAAACCCTTTTTAAAAAAACATTTAATAAAAAAAAAAAACAAGAACCCCTATCCCAGAAAATTTTTGACCTTCAGGGGGTAACCCTTTGGGCTTTTTCCCTTTTAAAAAGAAGATTTTGCCCGGGTACTCCGTGGGGTTCGGGCGGCCCAGCTTAAATTTTCCTGACTTTTGGGCGGCCCCGCTACTCCGTGACTTTTTGGGCGGGGCCCCCCCCCTTTCCGTGGGGTTCGGGCGGCCCCACTTTAAACGTCCCCCTTTGGTGGGCCCCCCCTTTTCCCCGTGGGGGTGGGGAAATAAAAAAAACTTCAACGTC
>JAFNEN010002106.1:0-18825 GCA_019343175.1 Oedothorax gibbosus
GGGTGTAAATAAACACAAATTTGATTTGTCAAAATAAAGAATATTTATTTAAAAAAAACTTATAATATCAATAGTTTACAAACATTATTCATCAAATGGGTTGGTTTGACAGTCGAGGTTTCATTACTTAATTTCAAAAGTAAACCACTGCGTATATCAAAAGATCAAAACAAACAAACACACAGTAAAATAATAATGAACCGTTTATTGTTATAAATCTATAATAATAAACAAGTAGGTTTGTGACAGAATCTGTCACTTAAACAGCTTCCACACAACATTTGTGCTCAACAGGAAACAAACTATTTATATACCACAGAAAGAAATTCGCCAAACAGGGCCTTTAGCAGTTGTAATTCAAACTTTTAGACGCCAAAATTAACTATTTTCATTAATATTCTTTCTCAGAATTAATGATTAAACTTTATCATTTGCAAAATTTATTTGAAGTTCGAAGAATAAAGATGTAATTTTTTTAATAAATATCTTTGAGTCGCTACAATTTCCCATTTACATTTCTTTCGAAAATTTAGTTATTATTTATCGTTTGTTAAATTAATTTACAGTTCGAAAAATATATAATTAGTAAAATTGATGCTATAAAAATAACAAGTAGATTTGTAAAAGAATCTGTCACTCAGCCCGCTTCCACACATCATTTGTGTTACAGGAAAAAGTCGCCAAACACAATATTCTAATATAAACATTTACATGCTAAAATTGGTTAGTTTCATTTATTTTATTTCGAAAATTAATAGTTATTTCTTCAATAATTGTAACGTTTGCAAAACTTAATTCATAATTTAAATAAATATGTATAATTCCTCTCTTTTAAATCGAACCAAAAACTTTCATATCAACATACAAACAAAGAATCTCTTAGTGAAATTTATTTGACGTCATTTCAAACTGATTGATGTAAAAATAAAGTTCTTTTAATTTATTATTTAAAAGAATTAAAGTTTCTCGAGTGATTGTTGCGAATGGAAATGGTGATTTAATTCTAATAAAAATGACTTCCTATGCTTTTTAAATGAGCATTAAATTTTGCAGTTTTTTAAATAATTAAAGTGCTTAGAATTCGAATTTTTTTCTGAGATTTTCAATGTCTTCTAATTTTGATGCGCTGAATTTTTTGACGAATCACACTTGCCTGTAGCATTTGTAGTTTGGCTTGTGAAAGTGGGTGACAGACGGACGGACAGACAGACAGACGGACTGAACGATTATAAGATCTTCCACTTTTTACGTTATAAACGTAGTGTCGAAGATAAAATCCGTATATTTGGGATCCATGAAAAAATTGAAAAATACATTCACACCCAGGTAGCACAATAATGTGAGATCCGTATGGGTCCTTTGGGTAATGGGGGAACTAGCAATATGGTACCCAAAAAGAAAAAGCCCCTTTTATTTTTGCTGAAACCACATGGGCCCAGCTGGGTTACCCCGTTGGGGGATATTTATAATTTTGTCCCACTTACAATTGCATCCAGGAAAACTATTCAAACTAAGAAACATGAAAATAAATATAGTTATAATTTTTTTAGTAAAATTTTTTTAATAAACGATTGAGCATAATTTTATATTTAAATTACTCTATCCAAAAAAAAGTAAGAATTTATTCACATTTTGTATTTGTATTTTAGAGAGCGAAATAAAGACTTTCATCTAGCTTATAGCTCGTATAGTATTGTAGTCGTTTTCCGAAAACCTTAGGCAAAAAGTAACATTTCGACCGTTTAAGTCAGAAAGTTAAATGCATGGCTACCTTCAACTTTCCCACACCGTTGTTGGCAACCTTCTTCCGTGATAAAATTATTAAGGTTTCCTCCGCATCCACTATAAGTAACTGGAGGCATTGTCCGCTTAAATTGTTGAAGAAGTATCGTTGGGAGTTGTTATTACAATTACCCCTTGCAACGGGTAAGTCGCATGCATCGGTGTTATTAATGGATTCTTCTTCGACTTCGACAGTTTGAGTCATCGTAGAAACTGTAGTTGTAGCTGGGGAAAAAGATAATAATGAATTAAAATAAAACAGTTTATGACTAAATAATCACGAACGACAAACTTCCCAAATTCGAACGAATATTATTCAATTTTTGCTTTTCTCAATACATGCTCATTTATTTACTAAGGACCTCCGAAACCCATCACTCTTATCTAACCATGCTTGTATTCTGTCTTATTAAGCCATAACATCATACATTTTTCTATAAAGTTATATTTTTTTGTATTGTTAGATGGAATAATCATGTCTTTTGAGGATTTAAATAATGTTAGTTTTAATTGAATGAAAATATGAAAAACATGGTAAAATAAAATTCCCTCTGAAGCAATTTTATTAAATAAATTGGCCCTAAATTCTGTATGTTTCGCTTTTCAGATGTTTAAAAAATGATTTTAACTATTTTTAACGAATAAAGTTTTGAAAAATTACTGTTTTAATTTATTCAAAAGTTACGATTCCAATTTTTTTCCTTAAATTTTGTTAAAAAATTAAGTTATTTTTTCTTATTATATTATTTTTTACCATTTCATTCTGGATGCATAATGAAACTATTTCACAAATTTTAGAACAAAAAAAATTGGGACTGAAAGCATTAATATAAGTACTCAAAGTGCTTCCCTAATAGTCTATGGGACGAACATCAATATCGTTCAAACCCGTGTGCCATGTTTTGTCACTACATAATTTTTTTATTAAAATATTCTACTAACTTAATTCCTTCTGAAATATCAATGTTCCCACACTTAAATGTGCACATAATTTATAAAAAAAAAAAAATTTTATAGAGGACTATATCTTTGTTTCTGTTTACAGCCGTTACCGAAACCGCTACTAGATGGCGTAGTCAAATTTTAGTTCCAAATTTTAAAAAACAGCTTTTTAATAATATACTACTTTTTATTTTATTTTATACAATTAGAATATTAATTTTGATATTTAGGCAGTTAATAGCTGTGTATTATTTTTCTAAAGTTCTCATACAAATGAATTTTGTATTCTTCCGCCGTTTGTTTACATTTACCTGTCATTGTTTACGCTGTTCTTGACATTCTACATTAGCAATTTTAAAGCAATTTAGAGTCGACATCATTGAAATAAAATATTGGATATTTAGCTTAGAGAGTTTTTAAAAATTAGAACGCCAATTTGTTTCCGTTTTCTATTTTTTTGTTGTTGTTGGGAAAATCAAAAAAGACACTTGTTTAACATGAGTGCCGCTCAGTTGTGTTGCATCCACCTAATTGATGGTTTAAATGACGAACTAATCTGCTTATCTACTAAAAGTTATGACAAAATAAGGCAGTGTATGCAAGAGTGGCTGTTTCTTGATGGGAAAGAAATAGCTGATATTTTGATGCCACTGATGCTGTACAATTAGATCTTAACAGAGCTAAAAGCACAGGAAAAGATGCATATGAAAAGTATTGTAAAGAACGTCTTCTAGAAGGCAATAGCATGGATATATATTCTCCAATAAAAAAAACAAAGGCTTCTGACATTCCCCAGCATTGGTAAAAAAATTGTTTCCAAAGAAAAAGTTAAACAGCAAACTTTTAGAAATTCCACTGATTTATTAGCACATATAATTGTTATGGGACATACGACAACTTTAGACATGGAAATAATTATGAATTATAATTTAAACATGTTTCCACCAGCCATTGCTAACATTGATGGATCACTCGTAAAAAATTGCAAGTCAACGCTAATTAATGAAATATTGGGACTCGCAGATAGTGATATTACTATAAATAATTTGCCAAGTGACAGCAGTATAGTTTTTGATGGAATGGCAGTATTTCAACAGATGAAAAATATACCTGCTACATTTGGAGAGTTCTCGTTTAATATTTTGGTGTACATTATAAGTGTTTGTAAAAAATATAAATGCGAAACTGTTCATTTTGTCACTGACACGTATCCTGTCATAAGTATAAAAAACAGCGAGAGAGAACGTAGGAGTGATGGATGTGAAACCATGATAAGTATCAACAACCCACAGCAGAAGATACCGAAACAGTTAAAAAAATTTCTTGCTAATGGACACAATAAAGAAGCTTTGGTAAATTTTATATACGGCCAGTGGATTACTTATGAACCCGATAATTTCAAAAATGTGGTGATATACTTTTCCCACGGCAAACTTTGCCACTCAATAATTCCCAAAGATGTAAATATAATTGTCGAAGAGATACCAGAACTTACGAATGACCACGAAGAAGCTGACACTAGGCTCCTTTTACATGCTCATTATGCTTCAAAATCCTCTTCCGCTGTTGTTATTAAATGTATAGATACAGATGTCTTTATAATCTCTTTAGCATTAAGTTTTAAATTCTCAGTTGATTTATATATTATATTGGGTAACAATAACTCTGTTCAACTAAAAAATGTTACTAATATAGCCAAAATTTTGGGCAGTGATTTCTGCTCAGCCCTAGTAGGTCTGCATACTTTTACTGGTTGCGACACATGTAGTGCTTTTAAAGGCAAGGGAAAAATCAAGCCTCTAAGAATCATGCAGTCGAATAAAATGTATTGCAAAATGTTTCAAGAACTTGGTTCTTCGTGGGGATTATCAACTACTCTTATTAGCAATCTTGAAGCTTTCGTATCTCACTTATACGGCTATCCAAATATTGCTAAAATAAATAATGTCATATACAAAATCTTTCAATCAAAATTCAAAATTGATGTTACTTTGCCCCCGAATAGTGACTCGTTACTATTGCATATAAAAAGAAGTAATTACCAAACAAATATCCATCGTAGGTGCTTGGAAAAAAATATCAATGCTCCTAGCCCATCCACTCATGGATGGATTGTACTTGATAATAAACTATCTGTTCAGTGGAGTACCTTACCCATCGCGCCAGATTTTTTACAACACATTTCTTGCGGTTGTAAAACCGAATGTACAACTAAAAAGTGTACGTGTAAATCAAAAGATTCTTTTTGCACATCGCTTTGTTCTTGTCAAGATGGTTGTCAAAATTATAACGATAATTCAGCTGATGATTTTAATTTTGATGAAATTAATATATGTAATGAAGATTTCAATGATGATAGTGACAGTGATATCTGAGGATATTTATTTTCTAATAATAAAATCAGTAGAAAATACTATGTTTTTCTTTGTTTGTTATTTCTACCATAGACTATATAGTTATGTATTTTATATAAAAGTGAAAAAATATCAAATTATTTATATAAATTTAATATAAGAGTAGAAATAAGAATTGTTCAGTTAAATAAAAAAATTACCAATAAAAAATGTTCCCTTCCAAAAATAAACCAAGCAGTAAACAAGCTGACTTAATATTTATTCTTCAAGTTTTTTTTTATTTCACAGTAAATATAATACTTTTTTTTTTCACTTGCTTTTAAATATTTGTGCTTATCAGGTAAAATGGGTTATAACATAATGAGTTTTCTGTTGTAAATTTATTGTATTATGAGAACAAAATATAAATTATTAACATCAGTGTATTTAAAATAAAGAAAACCTTACTATTTAATCAGTTGCGATAAAATAATTTGGGCAATTGAAGAATAAGTTTTTATAATGTATACTAGCGCGAAAACAAAATGTAATTTTTAGAAAATAATTTACTTTTCAAACATAAAAAATCATCTTGACACAATCTTACACAAAATAAGGAATTATTAGTATGTCAAATTCGTAAAAATTCTCTAATTATACCTAGATCGTTTTTTCTGCATGTATTATGAAATAATTATTTTCTCATTTCTATATTTTTCTATTAAGAATAATAGTTTCTGATAAGAAAATGATTTCCATAAATAAAGTTTGAAATGCAGCTGTCAGATGAACGATTTTTTCGTCTCAATGCCAGAATGTTTGTAAACAAATAGCGGAAGGTTACAGCACTTGTTAAAATGTAATTTAAATATAACTAAATAATGAACATAAAACGATGTTTAACAACGTATTAATACTTTTAATGATATTAGATTAAGTAAAAAAAAACGTAAAGTGACAAAAATTCATTTTTTAAAAAATCGACATAAGTCTAACTGCGCCATCTCGTAGCCATTCTAAAAATGTCTGTAAACAGGTCAGGGGAAAATAGTACGAAGTATAATTGTTATTTTATAAATAATGTGCACATTTAAACGTGGGAACATTGCTATTTTCGATAAAATGTAGTGATTGAAATACTTCAGTAACAGTTGATGGCAAACGAAATCTTTTTTAAAGCGTTTTTTCCAACACGTCCCATAGTCTATAACTGTTTTGAGCAGTGTAATTACAAGAAACATTACCTACCTTTGTTTCTACCACAGGCCAACATACAGAGATCTTCGGAACTGAACCTATTTTCATTTCCGTCGCACCCACTGTAAGGAAATTCGTCACATGTTCCTTTTTCAGAATTGAAATAATAGTTTCGTATAAACTATCGACAACCACCTCGCTCGGGCATCAGACTGCACTTGTCGACGTTCGGAAGGCTTTGGGTTGTAACACCTATTAAGATATTCACAAAAAAATAACAACGTTATTGTTAAACTATTATTGCTTAAGGCGGTCCGATGGCCTTTTTGCTCACTTAATTTATTATTAACTAGCTTTTTATTTAGTGGATTAGGATTTTTTTTTAATTTAGTTGCATTAAAAAGCTACTGTACTTATTGGAATAAATGTTTTAAACACCGTTTACAATGCCGTCGATGCAATGATTGCACCAAAGGTCGCGTACTGAATGTCTTGGTTTTAAAGTTGGCCCATTATCAACTTAGCTAATCAGGACGCCAACTTTGAAGTGGGTGGTCTGTGACACTTAATTTTAGTGCGCTTAAAAGTTAAGTACTAGATAACTCACCTCCCTTGTTACCACACCGCTGAAGACACTCCTGTTCTGTGACGAACCTATTTGCGTTTCCTGAACATCCTCCATAGAAGAATGGCATACATTTCCCCTCATTTTTGTCGTAGTAGTATCTGTATGAATTTCCTCTACAATATCCCTGTCCGGTAATAAGCTGCATACATCACCTTGTTTAACCTGGGGACCTAGGGTTGAGACTGAAAATTAATTTATAAAGAGAAATTGTGAAGATGATAAAATTAATAATGCTGCACTCTAAAAACGACATCTTCAAATAATTTGCGCAATCAGAATGGCTTCGAGGAATATTATTCGAGTTTTAAACTTGCATCTATACTTATTTCTAAAACCGAGCATGTACTCAAGGATGAAATACCCGGTGTTCGTTTTCGAGCTTGTTAATAATTCATGCTTCAAAAATGTGTTAAAATTGACCTTATGTGTTTATTTTTTTAGTACATCCTTGTTTGAAAATTAAATATCATGATTAATTGTGAATATTTGTAATATTTTTCAATACAAATGTGACTTATGGGCTGACTGGTAGGGAGGTGGAACTTGAATCTCCACCCTTCAGAGCAGATTATATCTCGAATCCAATACTGAAACCATTCCGAAAAACAGCCCTGTTGCAACTTAATTACCTTTAAATGATGAAAAGATTTTTTTTAAAAACTGAGTAGCATTTCTGGTATTTCAGAATAGATAGCATTGGGTCGTCATATTTAAAACAAAATGTTTTATCTCAAAATACACTGACAAATTCATTTCGTTCATTAAACATGTCAAAGCAATCGATGAAGAACTTTCACAAATTTAAGATTCACTGTAAAGCATTTCTTAAGTTACACTGTTAAAAATTAGGCACTTTTGTTTCACCAAAAATATGGTTCCTAGAAGCTGCAACGGCTGTGTGGTGAAATGTTAAACCATATTTTTGGTATTTGGTTGAACCCAATATCATGGTGAAACCAAGCACAAAATGTTTAACAGTGTATCGTGATTTTTGGGTTAATCATAAATGCTCAGAAACAGAAAAAAATTACGAAAAGATACAAATATAATCAAGAAGGCGCTAATTAATCAAAACCATATATTTTAAGACAGCAATTTGGTGGGTTTTTTTTCATTTTGATAATGTGAACTTACTTCTTTTTGTGTCAGTTTACATCTATTTATGGTGTAATGTTACTTCTTAAAGCTGAAGTCATGCCCCAAGTTTTATGGAGTAACGTTACACAAAACGTTTTACAGTGTTTCATGGTAATAAATATTTAATTTAAAAAAAAGAGGTTAAGGATAACCTTGAAAATCAGTTTCTTCAGTAAAAATTGAAGAGAAGATCCGAGAAGTTGATTTACTTCTACCACAACGCTGCATGCATTCTTCTGCAGACAGGAAGTTGTTTCCATTTCCATCGCAACCACTGTATATGAATGGAAAACATTTTCCTGTGAAGCTATGGTAGAAATGTCTTAGGGTGTTGTTATTGCAAGTGCCTCTTTGTGACCGCAAACTGCACACATCAATGGGTACTTTTGGAGAGTCTCTACGTGCTGCTAAAATTATAAGGACGATTATTAAAATTATTAACTTAATAACATTATTAATTCATTAACGTTTCTATCGGTATTTGAATAATGCACCATCTACCAGATCACATAATAATGCAAATAACAATGTTCAAAACCTTTTTTAACCGCTTAACATTTTTAAATGTACAGAGTTGTCATGTAAATTTTAAAATCTTCAAATTTGTAAGTGTACAGTGTTGTCTAAATAAACTTCCCCAGCTCAGAGGCCTGTGCAGGAGGTTATATAGGTCGCATTTGGATCAAATTTTAAATACAGGCATTTTAAAACAGGCGCTCGTGATTTATTAAAACGTATAAAAATAGTACAAAAAGTTGCTTATTGGTGCACTGTAACAATTACAGTCTTGTGTTATATTTTCTGATGCAATACTCCTTTGTTGGAGCTATTTGCGAGTAAGGTAAGTTTTTCAACATCGTATGATGCCCCTCTTAAAGAAGTAAAGCACTGGTGCCAGAAGGAAAATTTTAGTTTTAAAAACATGTTCCTAGTGACAAGTTAACCAGCCTAACCGGTAGCACAACGGTTAGGGAGCTAGCCTCGGGTTCGAATCCCGGTAAGGCATAGATGTTTGTGTTCGTCAATAATAGCCGACCTGGTAGCACAAACGGTTAGGGAGCTAACCTTTGGAGCTTAAGGGTTCGGGCTCGAATCCCGGTAAAGGCATGGGTGTTTGGCGTGAGGCATGGCATGGGCGTCAATAAATGTTGTTATTTGTCTATGTGTTTGTGTCGTCTCTTTTTTTGTGTGTCTCTTGTGCATGTGTCATTTCTGGGGTTGAGTACAATAGACTTGAGGTCGCAGTGCTTGGCGAACTTGCCCCCCCCCCCCCACCAAGAAAGTCATAAGTCATACAAGTTAACCACTTTACTACCAAGACGTCGTCTACTCTACTGTAAACATATGCAACAGCTTTACTATGCCTGGTCTATTGGCTCTTACTTGAGAAATCCAGTCTGTAAGTGAAGAGTTTAAGATAGCCAGGTTGATGTAAATGTAAGGTAAAGTTAAGCAGTATAGTAAAGAATGAATCTGACGTGTTGGTAAACAAAAAAAACATACAAGAAATTCATTGTAAAAATTGTGTGTTCTTCTAAAATAAATTACTAGTTCACTAAAATTAAAATGAAAAAACTGGCCATTTTATGTTTTCGAATGAAATGCAGCTCTGATAACTCAAAAAACTAGAAAAATTGAAGCTGCAAATTAAAAAACCAAGTCAAAATAAATATGAAAATAGGTGACATTAAACTACTTACCTGGGGAAATCTGTGTAAAAGTCTGTTTGTGCGTTATATTGTACAGCTGAGGAAAAAAAAACGATCCACCCTTCGTTTTTCGGCTGCTATTGGTCAAGGAATTTTGTGAAAGGTGTCCTTTTTCAGTAAATAGGGTAAGGAATTGAGAACTGGCAACCAAAATTGTATAAGGGGTCGTCTACATATTAAAATGAGTACCAACTTTGAAAATTCCAATAGCAACACCTAATTATTTTTATATAAAAATGTTTATCATCTTCAAAATACCCCAGGTCCAAAAGAAAATTTATTAATTTGCATTATTTGTTGAGATATAAGCATTCAAAGTTGAACGCCCATAATGTTAAAAGAGTTTCACAAACTTTTATTCATACCTCCACAAATAAAATGAATTAAACCAACATTTTTTTTCCATTATATACTTATTAATCTTCCAAAAACAAATCACACAAGTTTTTTCATCAATTTTTAATTTTTATTATTTTTTTATTTAAATTTAAATAAGAAAAAATAAAACATGAATAGCAACCCCAAATTTTTGTTACATAAATCGATAAAGTAGATCAAGTAGAACCAAAATCCCGAATTTTTTAATTCAACAACAATTATTTGCCGAGTTATTGTAAAAATACTGAAAAAAACGAATTTTAGGGACCGTGTAAAAAATTACTTAGCAAATTGGATCCTAATTTACATTATCGTTTGGTGCTTGAAAAGCGTTTTTGGTAAATGTTTATTCAAATTATTGATGTCTGTCAAATGTCTAAAAATCTTTTCTTGTTTCAAGTGCATACAATGTATTTTGTTTGTATAATTAACATTAAATTATATCGATTACTATGTTTTTGAATGTATGTTATTTCCAATATTATTTATAATTATTTTATTATCAAATTTCCAATAATATGTTATTTCCTCGATTTTTTTTTAATTATTAGAGATTACTTATTTATTTAGTTATTTAGTCAGTTAGTTATTTAGTCAGTTAGTCAGTCCGTTAGTAAGTCAGTCAGTCGGTTAGTTAGTCGGTTAGTTAGTCGGTCCGTTAGTTAGTCAGTCCGTCAGTTAGTCAGTCAGTAAGTTAGTCAGTCAGTAAGTTAGTCAGTCAGTCAGTCAGTTAGTCAGTCAGTTAGTTAGTCAGTCAGTCAGTCAGTTAGTCAGTCAGTTAGTCAGTCAGTCCGTTAGTTAGCCAGTCAGTCAATTAGTTAGTCAGTGAGTCAGTCAGTTAGTCCATTATTTAGTCCGTTATTAGCCAGTCAGTCAATTAGTTAGTCAGTGAGTCAGTCAGTTTACTGACTAACTAATTGACAGTCAGTTAGACTAAGTTAGTCAGTCTGGACTAACTAACGGAGTGATTAATTGACTGACTGACTGACTTACTAACTAACGGGCTGACTGACTAACTAACTGACTAACGGACTAACTAACGGGCTGACTGACTGACTAACTAACTGACTGATTAACTGACTGATTAACTAACTGACTGATTAACTGACTAACTGACTGACTAACTGACTGACTAACTAACTGACTAAATAACTGATTAAATAACTGACTAAATAACTAAATAAAGAATCTCTAATATTTAAAAAAAATCGAGAAATGGACAAAAATCTATTTTCGGGATTTAGACCCATTCGGGATTTCGGCTTGTCGGAATTTTGGCTTGTCGGGTTTTCGGCTGTCGGGGTATGTCCCAGACCCAGTGCGCCGAATTTTAAACAAATTTTTTGTAGCAATATGAATGAAACAAAAATTTGCATAAAATGTAAAATATAAATGTAATAATCATGTTTGTCTATCTGATTGTAACTAATCGCATTTGAAAATCTGTTCGTTATAAATAATCGTATATGAGACTTAATTTAAAATTAAAACTTTTTCTCGTCTACCCTTTATTTTATTTCTGAATTTTAAAATCCAAAATTTAAAAAAAAGGTAAAAACATAAAAAAATCACAATATTAGTGAAGAAGGTTTAATTCTAGCATCCTTTGGCGAGATTATGGTAACCCTTTTGCTAGCTTGTCGTTTCGAGAAAACACCCTAAATATTACCTTTATCAATTTGGAGATTTCCCCCCAAACGAATTGAAAATTAATGCTTTAATATCTCAGCAAATAATGCAAAATGAATAATTATTTTTTATACCTGGGGTATTTTGAAGTTGCTGAACATTTTTATGTAAAAAAAATTGGGTGTTGCTATTGGAATTTTCATAGTTGGTACTCATTTTAATATGTAGACGACCCCTTATACAATTTTTGTTGCCAGTTCTTAATTCCTTACTCTATTTCCTGAAAAATGACACCTTGCACAAAATTCCTTGACCAATATCAGCCGAAATATGAAGGGTGGATCGTTTTTTTTTTCCCCAGCTGTACAAGCAAATAAACAGAACTGTCATATCGAGAAGACCATAATTTTTCATAGTGAATATTTTACTTTGAAAAATTTTTAATGACAGTTTTAACTTAGCTTTCTGACACCCTATCAATCTTTTATTTAATTCTTTAATTACTTTTAACTGTAAATAATAAAGTAACAGCAACACATTTCAAAAACTTAAAGCACTGTCTCTCCTTTTCCGATCTGAATCTGCATCCGTTTCCTTTACATCTGCGATAAATATAAAAGTTCCGGTTTCGAGTATAATTCTGATACACCTGTGAAACTTAACCACTGCAATTCGCTGTTCTTATTTGTTTCTTCGTTAATTTATTTACAAAATTTTATTCAAAGTGTATTGTTGTCTTTAATCTTCAAATGCCATTGCGCAGACATACTTAACACACGGCATTCGATCGAAAGCGTTAAAAATTAAAAAAAAAATTTACGAAAATACTTAAATTGATTAGTTTGGAGGCTAAATATCGAAAATTTTAGTTAATTCATTTGCATAACATTAAGAATCTTCCCTTAAAGCAAATAATTGTTTAACTTTGAAAATTATCTGGCTCATAGGAAATTCAAATCTTGCAAAATATAGCATTCGTGGAATTATTGCGTCAATTATTCATGTCAAATAAGTCGACAGGGAAACTTCGGAGTAATTAAAGATCTTTTATTTAAGAATTATTCATCAGGAGAAGATGGATTTGTCGTCTGCAGCCGACGAGAGAGTGATATGACATATTTATAACTTAACCCCCTCAAAATCTTATATATTGTACCCAATTAAACTGAATAACTTAAATTATCTTTTTCATATATCCTTAATATCACTTAGTACTTTAACATCCCAACCACACCTTGTCGGCGACAAACAGTCGCCTAGACCAATCGTTCCCACAGAAACTGTTTAGTCATCACATTTTTAACGTTGAACTTTCACACTTTCTCATGGCTCTGATTGGTCAGTGAAGCAGAGCTCGAGATTTTTCGCAATTTTTGTGGGCATTCGATGACACTCTCTCGTAGGCTGCAGACGACAAATCCATCTTCTCCTGATGAATAATTCTTAAATAAAAGATCTTTAATTACTCCGAAGTGTCGACATTAAGGATCTTTTATTTAACATTTTTAGTTCATTTTATAAATTTGATACTTTGATTACGATAACTAATATAATATTTTTTTATTGTACTTGGATTTAATGCCTTCTGTTGGCTAGATTACTTGAAAATATATCAATATATATAATACTCTTATACGGCACCCAAATTTCCTTATATTTCTATCTCTGGAATGGCAACAATCGAAATGAACAAAAATACTACTAATTTCAAAATGACCGACTTAAAACAAAAAAAAAGTGTTTCTTCAGGAATGGCTTGAAAAAGAGAAAAATAACTATAAATATTATGCACAAAATATAGATAGAATCGGTAAGTTTAAATTTAAAACATGCATAATATTAGGGACGTTTAATGTTTGAAAATTTGAATTATAATTTCGATCGACTGAACTACCAAACACTATTGTAAATAAAAAAAAAAGGAAAAATTCAAATAGTTTTGAAACATATTTTCTAAGCGTTGACGGCTTCCGCAGTTTCCAATTTATTTACAAATGGATCTTAGTCAAGCACTCAAGCAGCGAAATATTTTCGCAATAAAACCAGTAATTAAAAGGATTAATTTATAATTATTTTATGTTAAAATGATACTAAAAGCGGTTAGCTTAAAGGACCATGTCCGGATTGGCGCCAGTTGAAAAATGTCGCCACGTCAAAATGACAACAAACCGAGCATTTACAAAGTCTGTGAAATGGCAACAAATAATGTCTTTAAAATGCTACTAAAAACTAAAAATGTCTTCTGAGAGAAGATGAAAGATTTTCTTATTAAAAATATCGTGGCATTTGCGATCGTAGATCGTAACGATATTTTAATGTAAGAAAATCAGAACCCGACAGTTTGCTGCAAGTGTATGCTGCAATGTAAAAAAATAATAATTTAAGAAATGAGTTCTTTAAATAATTAATGATTAATAATATTTTAAATATATTAATACGATTTAAGAATTTTTAACTATGAAAGAAATGGACAGGATCAAGTTATAAAGAAAGTAGCAAAATAAATTCTCTAATATAAACGAAATACATAGGAAAAACTGAACTATTTGATAATTATTCTCTTAAAATACGATCTGTGGCTGTTTAAGTAGCCAATGGCTGCCATAATACCAATTTGACAGGGTTACCTTATTTGACGAAAAAATTGCCGGACATGTTCCTTTAGGTTAACCCTAATGGCTAGACTAAAATATTTCAATGAACGGTGAGCGAGCGAAGCGAGCCTGGATCGCGAAGCGATGCAAAGGGAACTGTGCAAGCAGTTCCCGGGGGTTAGCGAGCGATAGCGAAGAGGGGGCGTGCCCCCTAGTTTAAAATATTCTTTGGCCCATACATCACTGATTTATCTGAAAAGTATGTGTTAAACTAAAAATGCTCCAAAATGTGAAAAAAAACTATATACTTTGTTTAAAAGATATACTGGTTTAAAGCGTTTACACATGGACACAGACATAATACACATTTTTTTTTACAAAAATAACCCAATACCTGAAAATATGTTAATTAGAACTAACAAACCCAGTCAATCAAAAAATGCTAAAAGTTAATTAGCCTTTTTAAAGTAGGTTTTATTACTAGAATTTTTCAATTAATTTGATATTTTTAGCACCAATTGACATTTCTAAATAGTATGAAATATAGCATAAAAAGTAAACCTATTGCTTTATAAGTCTAAATATAGGCATATGGCACACGAGAAGTGAAGGGTTAGAATTTTCACGCGTTTATATCGCCTGTATCTAGTTTCTTTCATTGTTTCACAAGTTCTTGTTTGAGAAAATAAACATCTGCTTCCTCAAAAATAAGGAATAACATTTCGTAAGGGAAAATATACACCCTGTTCCAAAAATATAGACAAAGACATAAAAATACAATTCACAGTAAAAACTTTTTTAAAAAATTGAAATTTTTTCATAGTTTATACAACTATGAAAAAATTTCAATTTTTTAAAAAAGTTTTTACTGTGAATTGTATTTTTGTGAATTGTTAAAAGCACTACATGAAACACAATTAGTTATTTTACTAGACAAAATAACAAATTGTAGATTCATTTCGAAAACAGAAAATAAGGTATCTCATAATTGAAGAGCTTAGTGGAAGAACGTGCTAAGTGACAAAAAGGTGAAAACGAGATAATGAGCTTCAAAGTTTTTAGTTTGCAACTTTTCTTTCATTCACAAAATCATAGTTTTTTCTGCATGATAATTTAGTTTGGTTCTTCAAAATGCTTGGTGGCTTTTGGCTTAGCCGTACTTTACGTAATAACACGTCATTTACAAAACGCGCTTGACGCCTCCTGCACTTGGCACGTTCTTCCTCCGAAGTGCTTCAGATTTTTTCAGTCGTTTAGTGGAAGAACGTGCTAAGTGACATTTTTTAGGTATATTTGATACATACGAGTTTCATAATTTCTATATTAACATTCCGATTTTCAAAATTCTTTTTTTGTTTGAAAGATAGGACTTCACAGATTTTTTTTAATACTTTTTATTTGTTTGCCTGTACGTCCATAATTTTGTCCGTCCGTCCGTATCCCTTTCAATTTCTGATCTAAACTGTCTGATTTTGAAAATTCTGTTTTGGTTCGAAATTAAAAAATTAGAAGACTACAATGTATAGTGTTCGACCACCTGCCTGTACGTCTGTTTTTCTGTCCGTACGTCCGTCTATCCCCCCCCCCCCCCCCAACTTCCTTTCTATCTGCCCGATTTTTAAAGTTATTACTTTCAATTATCTAATATCAAATATAAGGTAATGAAACTATTGCGATGGAGGTCAAAAATCCAAAATAAAGATTTTGTGCCTTCTACACGTTTTGGAGGGTGCTGATTACAAAAAACTGGTTTTTTTCATTGATTCGTCTGTTTGTCTGAAACTACTTTGCAGTTCGAACTAAAAGAGCTACATACTTCAAATTTAGTACACGGGTTCCTAGTACCTGTTGGAAGTCATAATAATATTTCGAGAAAATTGTGCATGCGCAATTAGCAGCTGCTATAAACTTTTTTGGGTTTTAAAAGTAGTGCTGAAAAACGAAAATAGATACAGACTTAAAATTTGATACACTTGCTCCCAGTACTAGTCGGACGACAAAATAAAGTTCTCAACAATATTTTGCATGTGCAAAGAGTAGCTGCCATAGAACTTTTTAGGTTTGAAATTAATTGAAAATACTTTATAAGGTATATCATAACTTTTAAACGAGCGTATTGATATATTAATCGGTAATTGAAAGTCGTATAGTGTTACTCAACCCTAATTATTTTAGTGTATGATATCTCTCTCTCTCAGACACCTATCTTATATACTTTTTGTTCGTCCATCTGTCCCTACTATAAGGATTTCTTTGAGTAATTTAAGTTAAAAGAAAGTAGGTTATATTAGTTATTTTAGAACTTATTGCTTAATGTTAGATGAGTAAGTTTTTAATTTAAAATATTTTTAAAAAAATACCATTATCACTGAAATTATAAACTAATTACTTTGAAGAATAATAAGACAAATATCAACTTAGTAAAAAGTATACAAAAAGATAGTAAAAGAAACACAAATGCAAGTGAATAAAATAAATATTAAATTTAAAAGATTTATAAAAAAAGATAATAATGTAAGATGTAATTTTTCGCAAAATAAATTTTTAATAGTTTTTGGATAGGAATAATTGAATGTAAAAACAAACATTGATATAAAAAAAGTAAAAATTAGATGTCTGGCAAAATATAAATCCTGAGGTTATTTATGTTTTTATTTCCCCTTTTCAATTAAGGATTTAATCAATTTTAAGAAAGCTTCTTTATTTACAGCATTTCTACAACAGCTTAGCATGATCGTTTAAACAATTTATTTTTACAATCGTGATACAAAGCATTTTTTAAAGTCATCTATATTTTAATAAATATTAAGAATTTATAAATATAAAGAGATAGAGTATAAAACGTTATATTGAGTTATTATAACAATTATACTAGTTTTACATAACATAGCAATATCTTGATTAAATTTGTACTTACCGTATAAGCTGCTATTCGCACTTTCAAGCCAAATTACAGCTTTCCGCTTATTTCTTAATTCCATTTTAATAATTTTAGGAGTTTAGGACATTGCACAAAATGTGATCGTCAGCTTTAAGAGATCAAACGAAAAATTGCTTTAAAACGATTTTTGCACCCCTAGTTCATTTTTTTAACAAACCAGATGCTTTGATGTATGTTCGGGGTGTAATGTTGTTTTAACGCGAACATGCGATGTCCAAAGGGCAAGTGCAACTTTCTTTTAATAATACCAGCTAAATAGACTATGTTTATTAGAATAAAAAACACAAGACTTTAAAAGCAAACGATATTTTATAAAATATTAAAACCTTTAGCTCCGATTGAATTCTAAAATAAAAGTGCATTTTCTACATTTTTCCTAAATGCACTCAAAGCCTGGTTATACGCTATATGAATTATAATTCATTGGTTATATTTAATAATTAAAGTTAATTTGAAAAAATTAATGACATTTTTAAATTCTTTTTGATTAAAACTACAAAAAAAACCCAAGTGTTTTGCGATTAATGCGACATAAATAAAGCGAAAGTCTGACAATTTTCTTCAACTTGTCACTTAGCACGTTCTTCCACTGAACGATCGTCTGAATCGGGACGATTTCGGAGGAAGAACATGCTAAGGGTCCTTGGCACGTTCTTCCATTGAAAAGTGACGAAAACGCGTGCACCTACCAACTTCGTTCACGAAAAATCTACGAAATTGAATGTTTTCTAAAAATTGAAAGCTGTTATGTTTAAAGGAGGTAATAACATAATCATTAACACAAAAATCTCAATTTTTTCAAAATGTCACTTAGCACGTTCTTCCACTCAGCTCTTCAATTGTAGATAGTATTTATTTTATATTATTATTTTCAAGGTTGAGGTAGTTACGATTCTTAGCATTTTTGGCATAATTCCATTTCGATTTATCACTTCAAATACAGGATTTTCCATAGAAAGCCCTTCATTCTCCCATTCCCTCTGGGGACAGAGGTTCAAACCATGCATATTCTATCTCTTTTAAGGTCGTTGGTCAAAAAATATTGGGTGTCCATTTTCATATACTTTGTTATGCTAAATGTCTACTAAATGTTTACTTGATTTAAGTCTGGACTAAGCGATGGCCAGTCCATGACAGTGATATCATTCATGTTGAACCACATATTTGTCGTTAAGGACACATTAATATGCGCCCTTTCTTGTTGAAATACGCTGTTTCGTCCTTCTAGCAGATTCCATAGTAGAATAAATATTCCCCTAATATTTGCTTTAGAACTTCATTTCTTTATTTTCCCTTCTTTATTTACATAATCTTTATCACAGAAAATTACTAAACATAGATTTAAGATCAATTTTTTGTACTACGTTAAAAAAATATCTAACTACAATGGTTAATAACTTTTGTCCAATACTTTAAATTTAAATGTTGTCATTTTCAAAAAGTAAAAATGTCAGACATTTTTTATCGGTAAACTACATTTGTTGCATTTTCAATAACATTACAAAAAAATGCATTTTCAGTTTATCTCAATACCAAAAATAGAAAAAAAAGAAAA
>JAFNEN010002107.1:0-7500 GCA_019343175.1 Oedothorax gibbosus
AAAAGTATGTTTAAGTTTATTAAGATTTTTTAGTTTATTAATCGTATAAAAGTCTAAAATGCAATTTTAGATTTAAAAAAAAGCTCATATTTATAATAGCATAAGAATGGCACAAAAAGCTCATTTTCATACTAAACACGTTAATTTTTCGAAATCTGAACAAAGCATTTCAATGTTGAAGTAGAAAATATACATTTATTTTGCCGAAGTGTAACAGGATTTTTTAAATACATTGTATAAGTAAACATATACAAATTTTATGCAGCAATTAAAGTAAAAAATCTAATTTCCTTTGTTTAATTTTACTAAATCTATCAATAATTTTCTGGACATCCAAAGGGAGATCTCTGTGCAGTGGCGGTTCCACGGGGGGCGAAGGGGGACATTCCCCCCCCAAAAAAAATCTTAAAATTCATACTAGATAGAATCGACTTGTAAAGAAATGTTTTTATTTTTTACAAATATTCATATTTATACTACAACTCGTTGCATTCTCAACTTAGAACTAGAACATGGAAAAAAATAAAACAAAAAAATGTCTAAATATTTGCAGCTGGCGTAATAAATCTTACAGCTTTTGTATAACACTTTAATTTTTTTTTTTTAAAAGCTTGTGTTTTGAAGAAAACGAAAAAAACGCGTCGGATCGGTTACAATAAGAAAACGGCAAGTCTGAAATATATCGTGTGGCGTCGATTTTTTTTTCATTTGTACTGTTTTTTTTATAAGTTGTTTGCTTGTTTCGTGCGAACAAGATTTTGATTTTTTCACTTGGATTTTTTAAACTGATAACCAAAGAGACCATATTACGGGTGGTTGTTTTTTTTCTTTTGGAATAAATTTGGCGTCTAAGCAGGTGACTCAATGCTTCAATCGGAATTTTTCGCGCCTTTTGTTTTGTCTTGTATGTCTCAGTTACATTTCATGAAGCAAAATAGATGTCATACGAGTAAGAAGAATATTTTTTTGTTTCTTCATCTAATCAATGAGTAAGTTCCAATTTATAACATTTTCTGACATTTCCTGTACTCAATGATATTAAAATGGTTAACTAGATTAATGATATTGCATCAAAACTGCAATTTGTGGCACGATTAACATTTATTTCATTGAGATGTATTATGTATTTAATATTTATAATAAGCTTTCTGTTTTCATTACATTTTAATTGCTGTTTAAAATTTAAGTACATGTTTTATTAAAACTGGCTACTATTTTTATATATTTTAACGACATAAATGATTAGGGTTATGTTGAATTATCGTCGCACTAGAGCTATAGGAGGGCTATTGGCGACTGGTTGCCATAGTTGTAGTTATTTAAAATGGATACATAAACTTCACATTCAAATCAAGAAGGTTTTTTTTTTAAAATTTAGATAGAATATTGATTAATATTTTAATAATTACTATTTAATTAAATGTGTTTATTAACTACCAGTATAGTTAAATAATTAAGTTTTGAAATATGTTAAATATACTACTGTTTTTATAAACTAAATAAATGTTAAAATTATTTATACACAAATCATTTTATAATTAAATTTAATAATAGAAGCTTGTCGTTTAAGTTCTGTACAACAAATCAGGTGATTTAAATTATCTAAGTAGTTAAATTTTAAATAAAAACATTCTATAATTAAATTTTCTTAATTGTTGCCCTTAATGGGTTGTTTCACGGAGGATCTGACAATAGCTCTGCGGTTTTGTTTTCATGTCTCTCAAATTACTTTTGTTGCCATTCGAAATTGAGTTTTCTAAGTTTTGTTATTTTTTAAATTACAACTTCTTGCTGTACTGTTGGTTGTTTTAATCATTTATCAAGGAAAACTTGCATTGAAAGAAGTTGGAATTTAAAAAAATTAACAACTAAAATATTCTCTTCGGAAACTCACTCCCGAATACCAAAACAACTGTAATTCGAGAGACATGACAACAAAACCACAGAGCTATTGCCAGATCCTCCGTGAAACAACACCATTTTTATTTAAAAAAATAAGACATTAATTATCTATTAAATAATACAAATATGAGTTATGTAAAATACAAACTAATTAATGTTTATAAAAAGTAATTAGTAATACATACTAAATTAATAGTAAAAAACTGCATTTACAATGGGAAAATACATTAAAAATTAATTTTAATTAAAACAATGTTAATTTAAAAAATAATTGTAATTAAAAATAATTTTAACTGAAAATTATTTTAATTGAAAAATATTTAAAAAATTGAACCTCCCTCCCCCAGAATTTTTCTAGTTGCGCCCCAGTTTGTGTTTTTGCGACAGTTTTATTTGTGTATGTGACCACGACAACGTTCTGTTCGGACCGGATTTGCGGTGGTTTTCTGGTGTTTTGTCTTCCTAGTATGATGGAAAGAACTAAATCGGTAAGTTTCCGTTTTTCTTAATTGTATTGTAACATAATTTACTGTTTGGTATTTTTGTAGTTTTTTAAAGTACAATAGTTGTACTTGTGTGCTTTGCGACTTTTCGTAGTGACGCATTTATGAGATACGCGGACCTCTCTCATAAAAAGTGAAGACGCACAAAAATATACATTATCCACGAAGCGCCTAAACCTACTAGGTTTGGATACTTAGTTTTAATTTAAAATTTATTAATTAACTTTCTTATCTTATTTAATTATTTCAATAAATTATTTGACACTATAATTTAGTTTGTCCTTGAGAAAAATGGCCTTCTTTGTAAAAACCTTACCTTATGGCTCCTGGTAACGTTAACTTTTACTAATTTCAATTTGTATATATAACATATTCATTAATAATATTTATATAAAATTTTGCTAATATTAGTTTCGATTGCATATAAATAAAAAGTTGCCAACATTTTAGTATCTGTAATTTGAAGACAATTATGTTCTGACACAACCCTTTTTAGGGCCGGCGGTACCTTTTTTCATTTTATTATAAATAGTTTTTTTTGTTTATTTTAGGCTCAACAATCGAGCCAGAGTTTAATCTCTTCTTTCTTCGGGCATCAGCCAAAAAAACCTCGAACAGACTCAGAAGTGCCGGTAACTGCTGATTTTACCGAGACTACTCAAGATGCTGTACACACAGAAAAACCATCTACTTCATCTCTTGCCCCCGACACATCTCTTACCCCCGATTGTCAGGTGACTCCGGGATCTAAAGGTATCTTAACCAACGATATCGGCAATTTCATTGGTAAAGATATCGATGACTACACAAAAATGTCTTTGTTGGAGCATCCATGGAGTCCACCAGAAAATTACTCTTTTCCATTTTCCCAAAGAACAGTATCGGGAAAACTCGTTAAAAACTATATTAAAAGGATTCACTTGGACACTCACAAAGAATGGCTCGTGTATTCCGATGCTAGGAAAGGGTTGTTTTGCAAGTATTGTCCATGGTTTACGAACCGAAATGAAGGAGGATTTTGCAAAAATGTTGCACTCAAGGCGCTTGTCACTGAGCCTTTGACTAATTTCAAAAAACTAACGGGAGCAACTGGTGACTTGCTTAATCATTGCAACACTCAATACCACAAAGATGCAGTCACGGCAGGAAAAAACTTTTTAACAACCTATCATTGTCCAAAAAAGGATGTTTGTAATCTCATAAATGAGGATCGATTAGTTCAAGCTCGGCAAAATAGGGAGAAACTAATTCCAATAATAAAAACTGTAATACTGTCAGGAAGACAGAATTTTCCTTTTAGGGGGCATAGAGACGATGGCCCTATTTGTTTAGAGTCTCCTGTTTCGTCTGAAGGAAACTTCAAAGCATTGTTGAGATTTAGAGTGGATGCTGGAGATAAAGTTCTGGAAAAGCATCTAAACACAGCTTCCTCTCGATCCACGTATGTAAGCAAAACCATACAGAATCAAATAATTAATTGCTGTAAGGAGGAAATTACTGAAGTAATTCTAAGCAGGGTGTCACAAGCTGGCTTGTATTCAATTATATTTGATGAGACTACCGATTCCTCAAATAAAGCACAGGTTAGTCTTGTGCTTCGTTATGTACGTTTTGGAAAGGAGGTCCAGATTAGAGAAGACTTTATAACATTTGTGGATGCGTTTGCAGAAATGATGAGTGCTGATATCATGGACGTGGATAATGATAGTCTTAATTGTGACCAAGACAATTATAGCATCCAAGAAAGACTGTCCGATAACAATGAACTCAGCATCAGCGGAGAAAACCTAGGGCAAATAATTTTAAGAAAGCTCACAGAATTAAACTTACCTCTTACCCAATGTGTTGGGATTGGTACAGATGGTTGCAGCGTCATGTTGTCTGACCGTGGAGCTGTGAAAGAAATCCAAAAAGAGGCGACTAATGCAATAATGACTCCTTGCCATAGCCATAAACTTAACAACAGCATTTCAAAGACTTCTAATGTGAAAGTAATCGATAACTCTGTTAGTGTTATGAAAGAGGTAATTTCATTCTTTTCTTATCCAAAAAGAAATACTGCTTTGAAAAAATTTCTTGGAACAAAACTGACACACTTGTGTGAAACAAGATGGTGTGAAAGGCATGAGGGTGTAATGCAATTTACAACTAGTTTGCAGGAAATTTTATCTTGCCTTGAAAAAATATCAAATTGGAAAGACAAGAAAACGGCTGGAAAAGCATCACTGTTGATGAAAGCTGTAAGTGAATCCCAATTTATTATAGGTTTATTCTGCCTCAGTGATGTACTAAGCCTGACACTTCCTTTGAGCAAGATATTACAGAAGGAAACCCTTGATCTCGCCAAGTCTACTGAACTCATCAGTAATCTCATTGCCGTACTGGGGAAAAAAAGAGAGGAAAATGAAGAACACTTCCATGATGTTTACATTCAAGCTCAGGCAATGGCTGAAAAACTAGACGTTGAGCTTCAAGCTCCTAGGACTTGTAGTCGGCAAACCAAACGTGCAAACTATCCAGTAACAAAAATTGAGGAGTATTTCAGGGTTTCTGTTTACATTCCAATGCTAGACAACGTCTCTCAGGATCTCAAGTCAAGGTTTTCTCCTGATGTCCTTGATGTGCTTAAATTACCATTATTGCTCCGGAGGCTATTGTAAATGCAAGTGCGCAAGATGTAAAAAAGGGTCTAATTGATTTAGTTAAAAGATTTAAATTTATTGGAAAAAAACAGGACCAGGACCTAATTTTGATGCAACTTAAGGCAGAAGTAGCTCACTGGAAAAACAAGTGGCAGGAAGTACAGAAAACTGTTCCAACTGAAGCCTTGCATGTTCTACAAGCCTGTGATAAAGATATATATCCAATTATCCATACTTTATTGCAGGTTTTGTGCACACTACCAGTGAACAATGCCAGCTCAGAGAGGTCGTTTTCGAGCCTCCGTCGTATCAAGACTTGGTTGAGAACGACTATGACAGAAAATCTGCTTGTAGGCTTGGCTCTGTTGCACGTGCATCAGGATATAACAGTGGAACCAGAGAAAATAGTTGAAAGATTTGCAAAAGGTGGAAATCATAGAATGGTTTTTTTTTAAAAAATACATTTATTTTAAATGAAATTTTCATTCAAAAATGTTCGTAATGGAGAACTTTCAAGAAACGAAATTCTATAAAAATTTATGATTTAAGTTATTTCATGTATTTAATTTTGATTGAGATTCTACTTAATTCCTCGTAACATGTGTTCTTATATTTTAATTAAAAATATGATCTTAAGCTGTTTGCACTGTAATTCTTACTCTGGCAATTTTATTATAATTTGTGCTTTATTGTTCTATGAAATAACGTAAATAAACAGCAATATGGAACAAAAGTTTACATTTTTATACACTTTTTAAATCAGATTTTTTGGCAAAGTTGTTGAGAATTAGTTTAAAATTAATATAAAAATGAAGTTACAATTTAGACTTACTGTTAAGCCTACAAGATTAAATTAAGTTTAACCTAAACTTAATCTAGCAAATAAAAACAATATCTTATTTTGCTTCTCAGCAATAAAAAGTTTCAAACTTGAATAGTAGAGTAATAATTACATGTTTTTCAACTGTAATATTATTGTTAGATGCTTCAAAACTACTTCTATGGGCATACAAATTCAATAAATCTTCCCTGGACCCCTCTCTATCTGAGGGTATTAAAGACCCTCTTAAGTTCCCCCCCCCCCCCAAATTGTCACCCTGGATCCGCCCTTGTCTCTGTGTATATTTAAAAGTGCCAATCCCGTTAGACGATCTTGGGTCATATTGCTTCTTAGCCAAGTCTTCAGCCTTCTTAAAGTTGAAAAGCTACTTTCTGCTGAAGCAATAGTATAACATGAAGAGCACTTATAATTTTTAATATTTGATTTATGATAGGGAAAATATCTTCATCACATTGAGCAAGGGCTTCTAAGGCGGAAGCAGGAATTATTTCCCCTTTAGACTTATTTTTTTCCCATTTTATTGTCCACAGTTTTATTTCTGACTTTAATGCAAATTCTGCTTTATCCTGATTCATACGTTCTGTCTAAGTTTTTATATATATATATATATATATATATATATATATATATATATATATATATATATATATATATATATATCTTCCACACAAGATGTAAACTTTTAAACACCCTAATACAAAATAATCTAACCACTAATTATTTTTTTGTTTAATTGATGCTATAAGAATATGAAATTTTGTAAAATAAAATCTATCATGTTATCTATTCATTAAACGGAGAATGTACTGAGATGGAAAAATCTAATAAAACAGGAACAATTTTAAACTAAAGTTGCAATACAGTAATATGAAAGAAGTCGATTTTTTTTAATTGACCTTTTCTTAAGTTGATTTCTGATTTTACAGAAAACCCCATAAAAAAAGAAACTGATTTAAGTTTTATATATCAAATCTGCAAATATACACACACAGTTTTACAAAATTTGCAAACTTTTTATATTTTAGAGATTCAATTTGTTAAGGCATTTTTAGACACAATAAAATATTCTAATTACAATGTTTTCTTTTAATATTCTCTTTAAAAAAGGGAAGTATTAAACTTAAATACTGTACAGCAGAAATTAAACTTTTAGTTAACAAAATAGTGTGGAATTTCGAAGTTTATAAAAATTTTCTTGCCTTTATAAAGAAAGACCAGTCCGAAGCAGGAGACGACGTAACTTAACACACCAATTCAAGGGAATCTGTCTTGGATGTAATGGTATGTCGCTATACGCTCTATATATAGTATTTTTGTAGGGGATGACTAGACCGACGACCAATGGACTAATCATCTAAATATTAGTTTGTTTACGCTTACTACATACAAAGAGATCGACGTTTTGGCGCCCTTTTGAGTTATTAGAGGGTATTATTAATTAGTTTTGAATCCTCATGAATTATTTATATTTTTAATTAGTATAGTAGTACTAATTATTAATACCTAATTACATTAATTAATATTTATGAAACAATTAAGTTACTTATTAAGTAATTATTACTTTGTAATTAAATTAATTTTCTTACATTTATAAATTAATTTACACTTAATT
>JAFNEN010002107.1:12500-19986 GCA_019343175.1 Oedothorax gibbosus
GTTTTAAAATACAGTTTAGTGATTGATTAAACTATGTACAAAATTTCAAGTCAATATCTTCAATACTTTTTGCTTCGTGCGCACCTTAAGTAAAAAAAATCAACGTTTTGAGAAAAAGCTAAAAAACAAAATCTTAACACATATTTACCTATATGTCCCATTTTAGTGTAATCCAGGCCCATAGAGAGAAGTGTCTTTCTTTGCAGATATCTCTGCCACCTTTTGCTGCTGCTTTTTTTTCTTCCGGGCTTCTTTAGTGGCATTTTTGAAGGATCTTTCGGCTGCGGCAACTCGTCGCTGATCAATTTTTTTGAAGCATTCGAGCATGTTTTGGCCTGGTTCCATGCCTAGATTTATTAGAACATTTTTTCGGGTGCTTACACCATTATTGAAACAGATCACTGCATCTAGAACACCAATTTCTAGAGCTGTTATGCCCACAAAAGTTGTCTTCGGCAGTCGCTGCCAGATACATTTATTAAAACTCTCGTTCGGATTCTGGGTCTTTCCATGCAAACATCTTTCAAGCAACTCTTTACTTGAAAGAGCACGGAAAACAGGCTTGATCGCAAGCATAACTGGTTCGGGTAAACTACTCTTATGTGTATATTTTGGTCCATTATGAAGTAAAGCCTTGTTATATTTACACCAAGTGTCTGCGTCTGTTGGACAAAGTCCATGCTGTGGGTTATTATCTGTCGACAATTTGTGAAAATATATGGCCCACACAGCTTGACTCATCGCAGTGACGTCCTTACCTATATTTGCTCTTATGGCTTTGCCATAATAAGTCTGAAAAGCTGCAATTTGATCTTTTGTCAACCTATTCCTTCCGGACAAACTCTTACCATCTGAAAGTTTTTTCTTTTTATAGTCAGAAACTATGTTTCGAAGTCTAGCACCCATACGCTTTTGTACATGAGCAATGCATTCCAGTTTTTTTATCTCTGTGCCATTACCATAAACTTTTGACGATGACACCAAATCAAAAGCTTTGGAGTCCCCGTCTCCCAGGAAACGAGTGTATCGAACAAATTTTGTGTTCCGATCGCTCAAAAATTTTCATCACACCGTGTGCTTCCATGCCGCCACTCGATCCTGTGTAATTGTTCTGGCACACATGGGTAACTGCGGGTTTTTTTGAGCACAAAACACAGTACTTAGACATGCTTTCAACATCCAACACCTTACCCTCCAGGGATGTCACAACAGCAACTCCATTTTTGGATGTATGTCCGCGCTTCTGCCACGTTCCATCGAAAACTCCACAAATATCTCGGTCGTGGCCATTCAATTTGACAGTTTCTTCGACAGCAGACAGCATCGATTTCTCCGAAACATCCTTCAAGCTGAGTAGTAGTTTTGCATACTGGCTTGCAAACTTGGTGGGTGGAGGTGGCAAGTTTAATATTCCTAGCAGGGTCTCTGCAGCATTTTTAGCCTGCCCAATGCATCTCATACCGTACACAAGGCGTACATTTACATCATAGGAACTGTTTGTTACTGACGAAGTCATCGCACTTGCAGCGTTTGCACAATGACTGCAGCTTATCATGAGGTTGGAAGCCAATCCTTTTCTGCTGGAAATCACTTCAGAAACTACAATAGTGTCGGGTATTTCACAAAATTTACATTTCGTAAAGTTCCTAACTAGCTGTGACAAAATTCCAACTTCAACAACAACACGATTTTTAGCGATGTCTGATGTAGGAATATTTTCAAATACTACCTTTTTTTTTGAAGCACTGCATGGTTCTAGAACTTTTGAAATGTATTGGATCGCTGAATTCTTATGCTGATTCGGCCGAAGTTTCCGTTTTCCAAAAGATTTCGCACGACCCATTTTTAAAAAATGAAATAAAGGAAAGTAATGTTTCTCAAAAACTAAATGAAAATAATCGCTTGAAGATAACGCGCAAAAAAAGTAAGAATAATAAATACACGAGGGAATAAACAACACCAAACCGTAATCACAGTTACAGTTAAACTTATGTTCAGTTAACCAAACCAAAAATATATTAATAATTATCGAAATAATTTTAAATAAATCCGAAACAAGCGAAATAATTTTGCAAAATCGAAACCAAAACTAAAAAAGAATGTTTTAATTATTATTTTACTCTCTTCTAGTTTGAATTTCAGCAAAAAGTTGATATCCTTCGATAGCTATGAATGTCCTCCATGCAGTACAACAGATTTTGAAAATTCAAAATTTTGATAATTTTTGACTACCCACTACCCTTAAGAGATCAGTTTGTTGAAACTAATTCAAAACCATACACATTACCAGCACAATAAAGGAATTTTTATATAAAAAATATTAAAATAAATAACCATGCTTAATAAAATACATTTTATAAAGATTGAAGGGTAATTCTAACTTTGCATGACATGCAGTTTAGTTTATAGATTACATTATTGTATCAAAGATGAAAGATAAGAACTTGATTTTTTTAAAAAAATTGACTAAAAAATAAATTATTTTTTATAGCACTATCATGATGTAACAACGTTCAATTTCCCAAATTTTTCAGTTTTTATAAGAAAATATACAAAAAAGAGTTAAAAATTATTTTCGCATGAATATTTAATTAGCAAGGAATGCCTGTCAATTTTTTTCTAATTGGCTAATCTTCTAAAATTTTAATAAGAACGTTTTAAATAGTTTGCCTTCTTGTTTTAGGCTCATACTTAACTCTGGTCACCTCTTCCAGAAGAGCATTCATAATCACACAAATGACAGTGCTTTGGAGAAAACATTTGGTGGGACTTGAAGGTTTTCTAGTATAAAGAGCTTTGACAATACTATATATAAATATAATCAATGTTAGATACTTTGAGGAGAAATGAAAGAAATTAACTGAGTTTTAACAACTTACGATTAGTAGGTTTAACATTCAACTTGCGCACATTTTCAAACTTATCACTGTACTTCTTAGCAATATTTTCGATTACAGGTTGATAAATTTTTCACAAATCAATTTAGACAGCATTTTGCTGTGGTCAGGCTTTGGGCATATTTTTATAAAGATTTTATCTAGTGCAACAATTGATTCATTCATTACAAAATTTGTATATGCCTTGCTTAGGGGCACAGTTAAAACAATGCTCACAAAATTCTTGTATCACACTTAAGATATACAACCTTTGCTTGGATATTTTAATGATCCTTGATCTTGATGTTTTATCAACCTTAACAAAGGTGATGAGCAACTGGCCACAGATAACTCTCGGAGGCAATCAATACATGGAATTTCCCGTTCCAGCACTCTAATGAGGTATCCAGCAACATATGCCAAAAATAGCCATGCACATGGAGGCAGGAAATACCCTAGAAACAAAACCACATGAAAAGTTTAAGTATTATAGTGACAGTGTATTAGCCCTTTCCGTATTGTTGGTACAAACATTGTGCCATTCAGTTAAGATTTTATGAGCACAACGAGTTTATGGTTATTGGCAGGGATGGAAAAAAAAACATGTTTAAAAAAACGGTTTACCAAATATAAGGAATACCATGAAATAAATAAAAATTTAAATTCTAAAGCATTTAAAATTCTTTTAAAAAATGTTTTTTGACAAAAAGAAAACCACTTGGTTTAAATGGTGGTAACCTTACTAGTTGCTCCTAAATTTTGTCGAACTAAACAATTTCATAAGTTAAATATCCTATAGAAGCCTGACCATGTGTGAAAATTAAGGACAATTCAGGACAAAAAAAAATTTTAAAAAATCCGGAATTTCAGGACAACTACGACCCTGCGGTAAGCTAAGCGGCATATATATAATTTGCCAGCGACATATTTAAATATATTTTTATTCATAGGAATCATTACAAGATTTATTTACAAGAATTTCAAAAATATATTTTTTATAATTGCGTGAAAAAAATCCGACTTTTACACTGTAATTTTAATATCAGACGCGTGCGAAAAGTTATACTTTTTAGAAACAGTGATAAAAATTACTTTTTTTCACCCAAAAGCAGTGAAAAAAGTACTTTTTTTCACTCTTTTTATAAGATGCCAACATTTCAAGTAAAACTTACGTGAAAAAAATCAAATCTCATTGGTTCAAAAAATAATTCACGTGCTAATTTTTTTACGTAAAGAAGATTGGCTGCGATAAATCTCTGGACAAAAGGCAAACTTATTTTTTAGTTTAAAGTAAAACATTTAAACATGGATACTGATACGAATTTGATCTTCCAGAAGAGATAAAAATAGCAGCTAATGATGTACTTCAAATATGCTTCCGGAAAAATCAAGAAAAATTTACGAAAAGGTGTATGAAAAGTTTCTATATTTCTATCTCTTCTAGAGGCTCAAAATTCGTATCAGTATCCATGTTCAAATGTTAGGCTTAAACTAAAAATAAGTTTGCCTTTTGTAGTTCCAGAGATTTTATCGATGCCGATCTTCTTTACGTTAAAAATTAGCTTTTGAATTATTTTTGAAACCAATGAGATTTATTTTTTTCATGTAATTATAAAAAATAGTGTATGAAACACGTGTGAAAAGTAAACTTTTAAAACACGTGTCATTATTTCACTCGCTCGTACCTCGCTCGTGAAATAAAATCCACTAGTTTTAAAAAAGTGTTACTTTTCAAACTTGTTGCATAAATAACTATTTACATATTGTTTGCCTACAAGAAATAATTCTAGTTTTTTTCATTAGTATTAGTTTGTTATTTCTTAAAAGTTTTTGTTAATTATAGATTATGAACAAGCACATACCTGAGCACTTGTATTTGTTTAGTTATTTGAACTGAAACTTTTCTGACTCCTTTTCTTTGGAGATACTTTCTGTAAATATTTCGGATACCCTTTAAAATTGAAGGCACAGCTCCTGCTTTTAGGCGTTTAATTTTTCGTTGTTTGAAGATAATCGGTGGGCTTTAAGTGTTTCTCACAAACAACTGAGGAACTAGAAGTAGAATTTGATATGGAAGTTTTTTTCTGGACACCGCTTTCAACCACTTCTCTCTAAGATCAGCATTGGAGGGAAAAAACTCATGAAAAGATACACCTTTCACTTGTCTCATCTTACAAAAAGGAAACGCAACAGTACACCATTTTTCAATGATTAATTAAACTATAAATCTTACAAAAATCTGTTAAAATATCAAACTGTATTAAAAAATACGAACATTCTAATAGCACTAGTGTTCCTTAAACATCGATAGACTATCGATAGCTTCGTACGCAACTCGATAGTCTCAACGGCGGGCGCACTTCGAAGTAAAAAATCGATAGTATACGCTGTAGCGAGACTATCGATACTATCGAAGTGGACGAAGTTTTTGGCAGCTTGCCAGAACAATCGAACTATCGCTACTATCGAAGTGGAAAAAAACTTCGAATGAATTACTTCGAATGAAAACTTCGAATTATTCATTACATCGAGTTGTGATGCTCCGATTGTTTCCCTTATGTAGGTGTGCTTGGTATTGAATTAACGTTACACTAGAACTACGCTATTATTTATTGATGGATTTATTGAAGGATTTATTGATGGATTGATGAATTTATTGATGGATTCATGATGGGTGGATGGATTTATTGATGGATGGATGGATTTATGGATTTAATCGAATCGATATGTGTATCGACACCGATATGTATATCGATAAATATCGTTAAGTATAAAGATAAACCCCTACATATCGATACATAATCGATTTGTATATCAATACATATATCGAATGTATATCGATAAGTATAACGATATCGATACATATATCGATATGTGTGCATAATACATATCGATACTTATATCGATATGTATATCGATATCGATACATATATCGAAATGTATACAATGTCGAACATATATCGATGTATATACCGATATCGATATGTATATCGATATAATTGTCATGTCGATATGTATATCGAATAATTATCATGCGATATGTATTCGATATAATTATCATATCGATATATATATATAATATATGATATAATATCATATCGATATGTATATCTATATAATTATCATATCGATACGTATATCGATATCAATGTCTATCCTACGATATGTAATATCGTATTGGATTTTTTTGTGGATTCATTTATTCATTTGTGGATTCATTTATTCATTTGGTATTCATTATTCATTGTGTATTATTTATGGATTCATTTATTCATTTGTGGATTCTCAATCATTCAATTCAATTTATTTATTCATAATTTATTCATTCATTTATTCATTCATTCATTTATTCAATTATTCATTCATTATCTGCATACAATATACACATACGTAAACAAATAAACCCTTCGTCTGGCTCTAGTGTAACCTTAATTCAATATCAAGCACACCTACAGTAGCGCTCATACGTATTTTGACAAAACAGTTTCGTCACTAAAGGGCGCAGTCTTGTGAAAGATCCGTCAATTTCAGTCTTGTGAGCAAAGCGCAGCAGTTGGCATCTAACCCCCGCTGAAGAAAACTGTCAAGGTAAGCACAGGTAGAAAAACCTATTTTTTAGAAAACACTAGGTTCAAAAAGTATTTTGACAAGTGTGTGTTTTTGCTACCCGTAAATTAACAGCCATTTTTTGGTTTTCAGTGTGGTTTACGTTTGTGTTGACATCCCAGAATGTAAATAAAAACATGCCCAAGGTGAGAGAATACTCTACTGATCTCAAAGAGGCTGCAATTGTGGCATTACAAGATGGTCGGCACAAGCAAGGTAGCCACAAACTTTAATCGCTCAAGACAAATTGTGAGTGATGGAAGCGTCAATTTGAACCCGAGCACAGTTAATTTGTAAACAAAGGTCAGGCAGTCCTAAAAAAACAACAGAAAGGGTTGATAGGCTTATTCGACGGAGATCGGTTGCAAACCACGCCTCAATGCTGTCGATATAACGCGCGATTTAAAAGCATCCACATGGTGTAGATGTTCATGTACCACCGTCAAACGTCGCCTCTCGGACCATGGTTGAATGGCCGACGTCCCAGGAAGAAGCCATTAATTTCGGAAGAACCGAAAGGCCAGACTTGCATTTGCCGAAAAGCACAAGTTTTGCACTAAGAAGGATTGGGGAAAGTTATATTTAGCGATGAAAGTAAATTTTATATTTTTCGTCAGACGGTATACGGTATGTTAGACGCCCTGTGAACACTGGTACGATGTTCGTCACCAAGTCCCCACCGTAAAGCATGGTGGGGCGATGTTATGGTCTGGGGTTGCTTTTCACGGCCGGAGTTGTCTTTGGTCCACATTGAAGGCATCAGGACCGCTCCAAATATGCTCAGATTCTAGAAGAAAACATGTTAAACCATGCTGAAGAAGTTTTTGAGGGCGAATGGCTTTTCAGCATGACAACGACCCAAAACATGCCTCCAAAATGTTAAAGGCTTCTTGGTCAAAATAATGTTCTCATGTTGGATTGGCCAAGTCAAAGTCCAGACTTAAATCCAATTGAACACAGTAGAATCAGTTGGACAAGAGGATAAGGCGACGTGAAATCACCAG
>JAFNEN010002108.1:0-20077 GCA_019343175.1 Oedothorax gibbosus
TTTTTTTAATGCAGTTTGGAGTTTCATTACTTTTGTTATTAAAAAATATTTAATTATTCCTCGAACTACAAATAAATCGCGAGCAGACGATAAATAATGTTTAATTGATTTGCGAAATAATAATAAGGAAAATAGTTGATTTTGGCTTTTAGAAGTTTAAATTATTAGCTGGATGCTGTGTTTCGATTTTTTTTTTCTAATATGTATAAATCTAGTGTAGAAACGGCTGTTGATGATATTTATGTTAGAAACCTAGTTTTTTCCCCGATTAGAACTTCAGTAAGTATTTAAGTATTAGGAAAGTAGGCTATTTTAGTTCTTTATGAACTTCTTGTTTAAATTGATGCTGCGCATCTGGACTCAGCATTCGATACTGGAATTGTGTGCATAGTGGGGTTGTTATAGTAGTAACAACCCCACTATGAGGCCAATCAAGGCGTGGCCACCCTGTCAAGAGGCCACGCCCACCTGTCAATCAAACCACGCCCCTTTGGAAATGGAGGCTTCTGATTGGTCGAGGGGGAGGACCTTATGAAATGGAGGCTTCTGATTGGTCGAGGGGAAGGAGCTTATGAAATGGTGACCTGTGATTGGTGGAGGGGGGGGAGCTTAAGTTTGAACTATAACACGAGGGTTTTAGGCGAGTTGAGTTGTTGGGTTCCTGCTTGTATACAAGGTTTCGGTATAGGGTTTTTTCGTGTGACGTCATGGTTGAGTTGTTTACTTCCTGCTTAAAAAAAAGGTTTGGGTATTGTTATGGGCCCTGTTATTTTGTGACGTCATATAGACTGTAGGCATCCTGCTTTAGTTTCGGAATTCGTAATTGTGTTCGTATTTGGCTGTTGAGTTGTTTACCTCCTGCTTGCAACTGTGTGGAGTGACGTCATGCTGATTTAATATGTTACTCTAACAACCATGCTACGAACTCTTGAAGAAATTTTGTCGATTTAAATTGTTTAGTTATGTATTGAAAAAATATGTTTAGTTTTAATTTCTTTAGTATTTTTAATTTCAGTGTTAGCCTACTTTATTAGCTTTGATGATAGAACATTTTATGGAGAAGACGGCATTACAGTTAATAATAACAATTCACAAATATTGAACTTGTGAAAAACCGTGGGTAATAGGAATCGAATCTCATTCGAGCAAAACGCATAGTCTTTTCAGTAATACGTCACGAAACAGATAACCAGGGTCTGGCAACGCGGTAGGAAAAAAAGATTCATATCGCGGAGTGGTAAAAACCCTGTCAAAACAGGATGAAACATGATACTCTATCGTCATTGGTCAATGCTGTTATCAAGTTTCCCAGAGTCCGAACGGAGCGATGGTATTCCATTTTTTGCTGTGCTTTAGTGAAACGCGTTGATTTTTTTTATTTGGTGTCCTGTGATCTAGGTATTTTTTTCATCGGGTGCAGACCGACTTGCTCAATGGCAAAGAGGAAAATAAAGAGGTTAGTAAATTATTTTATTTACTGTGTTTCTTAAAGTTTATTATATTTTAACTCAATCACGTGTATTTATATATTCGTCGTTTGAATTTTATGTTTTTTAAACTATTGATGCAGTTTATAATGTTTAATTGTAATTTTCAACTTCTATCTATTGACAATATTCAAATTTAACGCACGTTTTTTTTAATTAATATTTATTCTGGCTTAAAAATGGTAAATATAGTTGAACACGTGCTAACTCATTGTTATTACTGAAATAGTGTTATACTTTACAGTTTATCATATTTAATTGTAATTTTCAACTTTTATCTATTGACAATATTCAAATTTAACACACGTTTTTTTAATTAATATTTATTCTGGCTTAAAAATGGTAAATATAGTTGAACACGGCTAAGTCTATTTGTTATTACTGAAATAGTTTTATACTTTACAGTTTATCATGTTTAATTGTAATTTTTCAACTTTTATCTATTGACAATATTCAAATTTAACGCACGTTTTTTAATTAATATTTATTCTGGCTAAAAATGGTAAATATAGTTGAACACGTGCTAAGTCTATTTGTTATTACTGAAATAGTGTTATACTTTACAGTTTATCATGTTTAATTGTAATTTTCAACTTTTATCTATTAACAATATCCAAATTTAACGCCGTTTTTTTTTTATTTTAATATTTAAGTTCTTGCATACATTAGGCCTAGCACGTGTAATTGGTTTTCTTAAAATTAATGTGGTTTAGTACGAATATATTTGATGTGATTGGCCAATTTAAAGGTCTCTTCTCTTATACATTAATATATTTGTTTATTATGATTGAGTGTTTAGGGTACTCTCCTTGATATTTTTAAAAGTAAAATATCTTATTAGTTATTGACTATTGTTGTAAAAACTGTAAATTGTGGATTTATTTTTATTATATATTTTTATATCGTATGCACTTTTGAAACTGTAGGGTCTAAACGTCACTATGCCATTTTTTTTTTAACATGTTTTGATGACTTGTTCTATTTGTAGCACTTTGAAAAAATGTAGGGTCTAAACGTCACTAAGCCAATTTTTTTTTACATGTTTTGATGACTTGTTCTATTTGTAGCACTTTGAAAACTGTAGGGTCTAAACGTCACTAAGCAAATTTTTTAACATGTTTTGATGACTTGTTCTATTTGTAGCACTTTGAAAACTCTAGGGGCTAAACGTCACTAAGCAAATTTTTTTAACATGTTTTTTATGACTTGTTCTATTTGTAGCACTTTGAAAACTCTAGGTCTGAACGTCACTAAGCCATTTTTTTTTTACATGTTTTGATGACTTGTTCTATTTGTAGCACTTTGAAAACTGTAGGGTTCTAAACGTCACTAAGCCAATTTTTTTTTACATGTTTTTGATGACTCGTTATTTGCTTTATAAATTTATGGAATATACATTCGTAGGATGAAGGTGATGGAGTATTTGGATCTGAATCGTCATTTATATTCAATCGTTACCCCTTGAATACTGTCGACGTTCTTTTGGTGACTGGGATGACCATCTGTCAGATAGTGAGGTTTCGTTACAATTTTTTTTTAGTTATGTGTTTATTAAAATTATGGTGCTAAGTTTTTATGTAACACTTAAAGAATATATTATTTTAGATATTATCGGAGACTTCTCAGACATTTTTAGAGAATTCACTTCCTTCGCAGCTGGAATTTGAAGAGGAATATTTATCTGATGGAGAGGTTTGATTAATTGATAGTTACTGTTAATTTTATTTTAGTTGTATAAATATAGAGTAACTTAAAGAATATATTATTTTAGATATTATCGGAGACTTCTCAGACATTTTTAGAGAATTCACTTCCTTCGCAGCTGGAATTTGAAGAGGAATATTTATCTGATGGAGAGGTTGATTAATTGATAGTTACTGTTAATTTTTATTCTAGTTGTATAAATATAGAGTAACTTAAAGAATATATATTATTTTAGATATTATCGGAGACATCCCAGACATTTTTAGAGAATTCACTTCCTTCGCAGCTGGAATTTGAAGAGGAATATTTATCTGATGGAGAGGTTTGATTAATTGATAGTTACTGTTAATTTTATTTTAGTTGTATAAATATAGAGTAACTTAAAGAATATATTATTTTAGATATTATCGGAGACTTCTCAGACATTTTTAGAGAATTCACTTCCTTCGCAGCTGGAATTTGAAGAGGAATATTTATCTGATGGAGAGGTTTGATTAATTGATAGTTACTGTTAATTTTTATTCTAGTTGTATAAATATAGAGTAACTTAAAGAATATATATTATTTTAGATATTATCGGAGACATCCCAGACATTTTTAGAGTTTCCTCTGCCGTCACAAATTGGTTTTGGAGCAGCAAATTTACACGAGGATGAGGTTTGTAATATTGATTTTTTTTGTATTAATTATTTTTCACCTCTGTATTTGAGTGGAAAGTCATATTTTCATTTCATACTATTGTACTTCTTGACTGTAACTTAACGCTAATGTAATTTTAGATTTCTCTTGTTGTTTATATATTTTTTAAAGTTTGTTACAATTAATGTGTTTCTTTTTAGGATCCAAACGAAGCAGGGCCTAGCGGAGTCTCTGATGCTTTTCATATAAGGGGAAAATCTCGAAAATCAAAAAACAAGAAATTTCGAGCGGAGGAATTTATTTTTGAAGTCAAAATCGACCAGCAGAGAGCTCCCGCTGCTTCATTAACACCTTTCAATATTTTAACGCAGCAAATTCGATCCCTTTTCGAGGCTATATTACAAAGATCAACAATGAATCTGGTCGGTCATGACATACGGTTTTGCCTTTTCAGTGATAGGTTGGACAAGCTTATTAGCACCTGTCAAATGCGCGTCGACGAAATGACTGTAGATATCTTACTTGCAACCATTTCCAAAGTTTTACAGTCAAAGACAGAAATACCCCTAGACAAATGCTTTCATTTGGATATTATAACTGTTAAAAGACCGAGTCCGGGAAGCGGTCGTAGAAGAGTGACCAATCTTCAATTAGATTGTTTGAATAAAAAGTCTATTTATCAGTTGGAAGAAGATGGATCTGGTCTTTGCTGTGCTAGAGCAATATCCTACGCTATGGCAATAAAAAACGCTGATCCCCAATTGCGGAATATAAGGAGGAAAGGGAGTGATGTCCTGCGAAAAAGAGCCGAAGACCTTCATAGAGCAGCGGGGGTCCCTCTGGTTTGGAGGAAATAAAGATATTTGAAAGGCATCTAAAGATCTAGATTTGTGTGGTGACCCCTGAAAATGGCAATCGGGTAAGTATTGTAATTTAGTATTTATTTTACAGCAATATTTTTAAAGCAATGTTGTGAAGCTGCATTATCATTTTTACTAGTATTTGTTTTTATGAATAACTCCACTTTGGGATCTTTCAGTTATTTTGTATATATTTTTATATTTTATGTGATTGGATTATGATACAGTTTTTCGACAGCTGGTAGTAAAATAGGTTTTTTATTTTTATAGGTTGCTTATAAAGGTGAAGATCAATCCGTCAAAATTTGTTTTTGCATAACGAGCATTATGATTATATTTCATCAATGAACAAATTTTGCGGTTCGAAGTTTTATTGCGAGGGTTGTGAGAAACCATACGATAAGGTAGAGGACCACAAATGCTCAAAACGGTGTTTCATTTGTTATCGTCTTGATTGCACACCTGACAGCCCTATTCGGTGTATTGATTGTGACAGACAGTGCTTGTCTTTCGAATGTTACAACTTCCACAAACAAATAACAGGAAACCGTAAGACAAGCTATTGTGATGATCTGTACCAATGCAGAGACTGTTGTAAGGTAATAAAGCGTCGAAAAAGACCGATGCATTTGCATCGTTGTGGTGAAATACTTTGTAAACCGTGCAATTCTTATGTGATGCCAGAAAACCATCGATGTCACCTCAACGTGAAAAAAACAAAAAATCCTTCGACAAATTTGATGTTTTTTGACTTTGAAAAATGATCAAAGTTCTGGAGAGCATATTGTAAATTTTGCTGTGTGTCAGTATTTTGATGGAGAAGAGGTCGTTTTTTCTGGATACGACTCTTTAGACAAGTTTTGTTCTTTTTGGTACGTCCTCAAAACAAAGACTGTATCGCCATTGCTCATAATATGAAGGGTTTTGATGGGCAATTTGTTTTGAAATGGATGCTTGAGCAAGGTTTGCAACCCAAAGTGATTCCCAATGGTTCAAAATTAATGTCGATAGAAGTCAAGAGTTTGAATATTCGCATTATTGATTCTTTCAACTTTCTTCCAATGAGTCTGGCAAAACTGCCTGCCACCTTTGGCTTAAGAGAACTTAAGAAAGGGTACTTCCCACATTTCTTCAATACTCCCGAAAATCAATACTACGTAGGACCTATACCGGATCCTCAATTTTACAACCCTGATGCAATGTCAACGGCAGAACGGCAGAAATTTTATTCTTGGTATGAAGAACGGAAAGCAGAACCGTTTGATTTCCGTAAAGAGATGCTAGAATATTGCAGGTAAAAATTTTTTTTATTTCTTTGTCATTAAATTTTAAACCTTTTATTTCAATCGTGAAGTTTTACATTTTTTTGTTTAATTTTCAGGTCAGACGTCGATATTTTGCGTCGATGTTGCATCGATTTCCGGGAGCAATTTTTAAACTGTGCTCAGATAGATCCCTTTCAATATGTTACAATAGCTTCAGTAGCCATGGCTATCTATAGGGCCCACCACATTCCTCCGAATTCAATAGCGGCCATTCCACCAGGAGGCTATATCACAAATTCTAATTTTAGCTTAGAGAGTATTAGGTGGTTGGACTTTGTTTCCCAACAAGAAAATGTTGCTATTGCCCATGCTATGAATGGGCACGGTGAAAAAAAATTGATGGGAGCCTCTGTTGATGGTTTTTGTGAAGCAACCCAGACCGCTTACCAATATCATGGTTGTTTCTTTCATGGATGTCCTATTTGCTATGATGCCACGACTTTTAATCCAGTCCTCCAAAAACCTATGGGGGCACTTTATGAAAGAACCCAGAAGCGATCGGCTGAGATCAGAGAGCGTTTTGTATTAGTTGAAATATGGGAGCATGACTTCAAACAACTATAAAAAGATGTCAGTTTGAAATCCTTCTTGACAACACATCACATTGTCGATCGTTTAAATCCACGTGATTCCTTTTTCGGTGGACGTACCAATGCTATTACTCTTTTTTATGAAGGTAAAGCAAATTATATAGATTTTACCAGTCTGTATCCATGTGTGAACAAGTATTGCACATATCCAGTAGGACACCCTCAAGTTATCACTAAAAATTTTGAAAGTATCGAAAAATACTTTGGTATCATAAAATGTCAAGTTCTACCGCCCAGAGAGTTGTATCACCCTGTCCTACCCTACAGATGCAATGATAAGCTCAACTTCCCCCTCTGCAGAACATGCGTAGAAACTTGTCAAAAAGAAAGATGTCAACATTCTGAAGAACAAAGGAAAATGATCGGTACTTGGGTCACAGAAGAAGTGAAAAAGGCTGTGGAAATGGGTACAAAGTAGTCCAGGTATATCAAATGTTTTAAAGATTAGACTTTTTTTTTTATGAATTTTTTTTTTCATCTTCAATTTTTACTTATTTTAATTTTACTTATTTTACTTATTTTACTTATTTTACTTATTTTACTTATTTTACTTATTTTACTTATTTTACTTATTTTACTTATTTTACTTATTTTACTTATTTTACTTATTTTAATTTTACTTATTTTAACTTTAATGTTAACTTTTTTTTTTTTACTATTTTACTTTTACATGTTATTTTATTTAATTTTCAGTTACAAAATTTTACTTTTGATAACATTAATATATTTTTTCTCATTTCAGATATTTGAAGTCTATCATTTTCAAGAAAGTTCAGCCAACTTATTTAAATCTTATATAGATTTATTTTTAAAAACCAAACAAGAGTCTTCTGGCTGGCCCAGCCATTGCACAACGGTTGAAGATAAGGAAAAGTACATTGTGGATTACGAAGCGAAGGAAGGGATAAAACTAGATTCCAACTCTATCATAAAAAATCCCGGGAGACGGCAAGTGGCAAAATTGGCGCTCAACTCATTTTGGGGTCGCTGGGGAATGAACGGCAACAAAACTCAACTGTCTTTTGTCAATACAATAGAAGAATTTAACAAGATGTTTCTTGATGAATCTAAAGAGGTAAGGATTTTGTGTGTGTGTTTGGCGTGTGATGTTATTTTAAACGTTTTTAAGGAGTTTTTCGAAGTTGCAATAGTTCCAACTATTTTAACTTGTATTTCTTATTATTTTCAGATTAAAGATTTGTTTATGGCTTCACTGAGGTAGCATGCATTCAATGGTGTCATAAAAAATAATTTTCAAGATTTGATGATGGAACCAATATTTTTCTTGCGTCGTTTACAACATGTTACGCAAGATTAAAGTTATACGCTGAACTAGAAAAATTAGGAAAAGACGTTTTATATTTTGATACGGACAGCATAATTTATAAATCAAGAGGAGACAATGATCCACCTTTGGGTGATTACTTGGGGGATTTTACAAATGAGTTAGAAGATGATGACTTTATAACGACTTTTGTGTCAGGTATTTTTTTTAATCATTATTACTACAATGCTGCATTTCATTTTGTTTTAATTGTAATATTTTTATTTATTATTTTTATTTTATTCAGGTGGTCCCAAGAATTACGCCTATGAGACGAGGAAGGGAAAGTCTGTGTGCAAGATTCGTGGGTTTACTTTAAACTACAGGAACTCCCTTAACTTGAATTTTAATACGGTGAGAAGTCTCGTGAGAGATTTGGACATGACCTCTACAATCCCAATTGTCAACCCTAACAAAATTGTGAGAGATAAGAAAAAACGCAAAGTCACCAACAATGAAGAGACCAAATTGTATAAGTTAGTGTATGATAAACGTGTTATTTGTGATGATTTTACAACTATTCCCTATGGATATTGATTATTACTATTATTTAAATTCTTCTATAAATAAATATTGATATCTCCACAAATTTTGTGTAATTATTGATGCTTAAAAATAATTGTTTCCAATTCATTTTTTTAAAAAAATCTTATTTTGAAAAAAAATATTAGGTTTTTTGATTAAATAGGGTGAATTTTTTAAATTTTTGTTGTTTTTAGTTTCAACTTTTTGGTATTTTATTATTTAAATAATTTTTGTTCCAAATCTTTTTTTTGTTTATTATTTAAAATTAAATTACTTTTGAGTTTGGTTTAACATTTTGAAATTTTAGATTTATTTATTTATTTTTTTTTATTATTTTTATTTTTTGCCTATAAATAAGAAATTTTTTATCGTTAGCATTTATTTAAAATGGAGATCTTGTTTGTGCAACACCCTATGACAATGCTCGTGTCTGGAATGACTTCTAGTGGTAAATCTTACTTTGTTAAAAAATTGCTTGAACACAAAAGAATTTCTCCTTTCCCTTCTAAGGTCATATGGTGTTATGGGGAATATCAAATCTATTTAATACTATTCCTAATGTCATTTTTCATGAAGGGCTACCTTCTGATGTCAATTCATTGAAAGATAGTTTAATAATAGTGGATGACTTAATGTCTGAAGTAAGCGGAGATTCGAGAATGACGAAACTTTTCACTAAAGGTAGTCACCATAGGAATTTAAGCATAATTTTTTTAGTTCAAAATCTTTTTCATAAAGGGAAAGAAATGAGAGATATATCCCTAAATTGTCAGTATATGGTTATTTTCAAAATCCTAGAGATAAAACTCAGGTAATGCATTTGGGTAAACAATTATATCCGGGTAGGAATAAGTTTTTCCAAGAAGTTTTCCAGGATGCCACATCAGCCCCTTATAGTTACCTTTTGATAGACTTGAAACCAAATACGGATGAATTACTAAGATTAAGGACAGGATATTTCCGGGAGATAAGACAGTTGTCTATCAGCCGCGATAAGATTTTACTTATCAAAATATGTATAAATGTCCTTAACAGTATGGTTAGACTTCATTTGATTACATTATGCCGACGTGCACGGAGCGTCAACTGAATCATTTAAAGATTCTATTAAAGAGTAAATCTAAAAAGAAACTGTTAAAGGATTGTCCAAATTGCACTATTAAGTACTTGTGTGAATGTGCATTAAACCTACTTCAAGGCAACGTACTTTAACTAAATCACAAAAGCGTAAACTGACGCCATACAAACAAAGTGTTCGAAAATTAGCAAATAAGAAGGTACCATTGTATAAAAACGCAAACTACTTCGATCGCAGCGGGGTGAAGGATTGTTAAGTATTTTATTACCGGCTTCTATATCCGTAATTACTACATTGATCAATGGAGTTCAGTAAGAAGCTCGTGTTAGTGCCTGAAGATCGGTTAAATTCTTTTGTGCAGGATTATTTTTCCGATATGGATAAAAGATGCACAAAATACTTAAGAAAAAAAATAGATGACAACGAAAAGGCCAACTGTATTTACAAGTCCTCCAAAATTACATAAATTTCCAAAATCCAACCACTAAACATGAAACTGAAATTGGTTCTGAACAAACAGTTGATCAACCCACTGAACCCCTTATTAAAGAAGAAACGAAAAAGACAGAGGAAGACAAATTTACAGTAATAAAGAACGAATTAATCAAAAAAGTACCAGTTCGGGTACAAAGATACCGCTGGAAATATTTTAAGTTTTTTAAAAAAAGAAAATAAAGTTTTGACCTGGACACCTAAGGGGGAAATGTTATTCAAAGGAACATTAATTCCTCATAACCCATATAGTGGATTTAATAAATAGTTTACTAAGGAAATCCAAATTAAGACCAAATGGTCATGATGTTTTTTTGAAAGGATTGAAAGAAGTTCACCTACCTGAAGATTTTGATGTTCATAAAAAATTGTATGAAAAAAAATAAAATTGTTAAACGTGTAATGTATGCTAGAAAGTTAAAATGGAATAAATACTGATTTACATTCTGAAAACTTGTGTCTGTGTGTTATTTCATTATAATATGTACTTTACAAAAATAATCACTCAAATTTTTACACAAAAATATAATTTTATTTTCTAAAAATCATTCTTACACCATACTTTTTTTTAACAAATTGATACATTCTGAAATCATTGTTTTTACACAGAGATAAATTATTTACAATAGTACACAAACTTTGATCTTGACATTTTTTATAAATAAAATAAATACAATAAGCTCCACAAACATTTGAAGTAGGACTCTGAAACATCGTAGAGTTCCACTGGATAGTCGAATACTTGGAAATGAAAGTTTGAAAACGATTGCCATAAACTGTGGTGAATTTCCATAGCTATCAAACATTTCTAAAGTCTTGCTGTCTTTTGTAAAAAAAGAAATCCAGTGTGATCCAGGCTCTGTCGAACTGTCCAAATTTACTATAATTCCTTCTTTTCCGCTTAAATTTGGTATTAAATCTGATGCAAATACACCTCGAAAGTGAGGTGATGTAACAGGATCTTGCGTTAAAAGTTGACTAATTTGTTTGCCATCCATTTTCTTAACTGCTGGCGTCGTAAAGGATGGACCTTGTTTTATTGATTTCCAGGATATTGTCAAATTCAGCAAAAATGATTATGGTTACAGTTTGTGATAAGGGCTGACTAAACTTTATTTCGAGCCTTAAATTACTATGTTTGATAAGGTTCAGGTGACTACCATTACAAAGATCCGGTGATAAGTCAAAACCGAAAAGTACGTTACCCTTTACGTATTCCGACCGAGATAAAAACAGTCCTTGATCTTGACCCGATTTTCCACTGACAGTAAATAAACTATGGTAAGCTCTTATATATAAATTATTGACAAAATCTAACTGTAGAGGATTATGTGGCAATTGTTGACCATCCACGAACACTCCAATAAAATTCATATTGTAATGCTTGAATTCAAATGGAGATTTGTCTAAACTGCCATGAAAAGCATCATTATCCAAACAACCTATAATTAATCTTTTAGGCATCTGTCCAACAAAAATATTGTCCTGTACTATTGACATACTGCCTTGTGGAATGGAATACACTTTACACAAAGCTCTATTCATAGGGTACTTTGCAGTGGATCCCTTTTCTAAAGCTTTTGCGTGTCCTAAAATGACACCTGGGCTTGTTCGGACTTTTCGTACAAATAAACTTATATGATCAATGACTACTTTATGACCAAGATGTTTCCATAAGGCAAAATTCCGGTTTGCTTCGAATTAATTTAACTTTCAAATCGACCAAATTCAGTAAAAGACGATCTTGATTAAATAGGTCACAATGAAGGTTTCCAATCATGTCTACTGTGGAACTCAACTCAAAGAATTTAGATCGCTCCTTCAGTCCGTCATTAGAATCTTTAATAAACATTTCAGCTGTCAACTGAGATGTCTTACGTCATAGCCATTATTTAAAAGTGTTTCTATATAAGCTCTATACGGATAAGTATTACTTGAATTAGATATTATTCTATCATTTAACGTAACATCTACTTGAGAAAATAAACTATGAAGAAATAAATTTACTGGTCCTATCTGCTCGTCTTTAACAAGAGAAGTACCGTCACTTTTTACAATTTTTACTTTAACATAAAGTTGAGTTTGACTCAAATCAATGTATTCTTCTCCACTGGATGCAATATGAAACTCTACAGGACCTCCATCAAAAACATTAGACAAAGGGTGGAATTCTATCCACTGTCCAGATTCAATGGCAATTTGCGTTGGTGGAAGACTAAACAATTCCAATTCCGACTTGACGCACTCAGGAGATCCTTTCATAATAAAAGCCATTATGAGTCAAAAATATCACGTCCTTTCACCTTCCTCTTCTTTGATTGAATGATACGTTTCTGTGTTTTTTCGTTTCCTTTTATATTTGCCATTTCCCACCATGTTTTGTAATTTATCAACTGCTCTACGTGCAATATTTTTACCAGCTTCCTTCGTTCTTTTTTTCGCTGAATCTTTTATATTTTCACCTGCCAACACGTCACTCATCACCTGAGTTCCTGTTCTTAATGCTTCTTTTCCAACTGTTTTCCCACCTTTTACTAAAAAAGGTAAGGCAGCTCGAAACATACGCCTAAAAAAAGATCCTAGACCATATCCTTTTTGGAAGGTCATTCCCTGATAGTAAGGAAGACCATTTCCCATATGGGAAACATAATGGTCTTCAAATCGTTTTGTACAGCACACGTAAGGAACTTTCATGATACAACACAGTTTGCGTTTGACACTAAAATGATTGATTTTTATTCTTGAAAGGCCTTTTTTATAGTATCTGTCTCATTCTGAAATGCAGAACTACTATAACTTGACCTCTTTCAAATGGTACTAATCCACCAGTATGGAGTCGCGATTGAATTTCAATGGTTTGAAAATTATTACGTACAATCGGTACGTAATGGGGTCTGTCATAATTGTGACTTATAACATCACTGTTTCTCCCTTCAACTTTTACGATTCTTAAAAGAGGAGCTTGTACGTCTCCTACCATTTGTGGTGCAACAATGTCTGCATATAAATAGAAAAAAGAAAATTCGGCGCAGGGATCTGCAACATTAGGACTTTGCACTGTTCCTTCGATTTTTTCATTATTGAAGCCCAATAAATTACCGAGACCATTTCCAAACCGTACCCACGCTCCTTTTACTACTTGTATTTTCACTCTTTTTGTATTCTCGTTAAACGAAAAATAAAATTTACTTGGTGGTACCGCAAGAGTTAGTGTCCTTAATATATCTATTGTAGTTTCATAACAACCCGGAGGAAGTTCTTTTCTAACTATTTTACCATCTCCAATATCATATGTAAAATCGTTATTGTTTTCATTAATGTTGTACCATGAGTGTTTATAAATCACTTCACTGAGTCCGACCTCCCATTCACCGGATAATGTAATAGGTTTTGGTAGTTGAGTAATAAAATGAGAGATTTTATTTCCTGGAAAAATACTTGAAGAGGCATCAGAGGGTAATGTCACATAGAAAGACATGATGTATACTAAAAAAAAATTGAAATGTTGATATATTTTATATGATTCTTACGTCAGACACCCAATCATTGAACTTTTCGGGGTAACCTTGAAATTTTACATAATATTCCATTTTGCTTCCTTTTTTCCGTTTTTTAAGAACTTTTTCCACAGGATAGTAACCTGAATCAGCTATTTTCTGAATTTCACTTTCGTAAAATGTTCCTTCTATAACCTCACCAGCTAAATCTTTTAGCTTAAAAACTATCGGACTTCGTTTAACTATTCGATGAATTGTAAATATTTCCCGAGACCAATTATTCTTATAACCTTTTTCGAATTTTCCTTTTAATTTACTAATTCTTACGGTATCATTTAATTGATATTTGGTATTTGTACTAGGCTTGGCTACATCTCCATACAAGTTATTCCTCACTTGGGCTTGATTATCAATATTTACCGATGCTGGTTCCATTTTGATACTTCTATGAAAAGTGTGATTGTAACTATGTATTAGTTTCTGAATAACATCAATATATTTATGAGTATTATATTCTGTAAAATACCGAGTAATTTTTGACATCAAAGTACGGTGAAAACGCTCAATTACACAAGCTTTCGTTTCATTTTTAGTAGTAAAAAAATGAACACCTTGTTCTTTCAAATACCTTTGTAGGCCGTGATATAAAAATTCAGTTCCGTCGTCTGTTTGCAAACAGATGGCTTACGTTCCTTAAATATTGTCCTAAGTCCCTTCATACGCTATCTCCTTTCTTATCTTTTAGCGGAATTGCCCAAGCATACTTTGAAAACACGTCAATGCATGTAAGTAAGTATTTAAAACCATTATTAAATTTACTAAGAGATTGTAAGTCTAATAAATCAGCTTGAAATTGTTCATCAATCCCTCCAACAATCACCCGATTTCTAGGAAACTTGAGTTTTAAAGGTTTGTTTAAATTATATGAATCTTTTCCTTTTAAAAAAGAAACTATATCCTTAACTTTTTCCTTTTGTACATTACGTAACTTACTAATACCACTAAAACTACCAGGTAATGCTGGATCTTTGTACAACTTTTCCAAGTTCTCCATGACTGCATTCGAACAAATCAAAAGAATTATGATACTTACCCTTTTAAACTACACTACTTATAGTTCAATAAATACATAATTTTAAAGTGACATCGATATTTATTTTTAACTAAGTCACGTACAAATATAAACACACATTTCTCAAAAGATACAATTATATACATACATTTTTTAAAAAGATAACAAATACACAATACTTAACAAATTTCCATCATGTCACATAACATTTCTTCCGTTGGAACAAATTTATTTTTACTGTTTGTAAAAAGGAACTGACAGATATGGTACGGAAAAAGTCTTTAGAGAGAATTAAATTAGCAAAGTATAAATGTTGAATATTTTCGGCCACAAATTTTGTGCAAGTTCGAAATAGTTCATTGTATATAATGCAGGATCAAAAAACATATCCAAAAGTTCTTCATCTGTATGACAAGTACAGGGCACAGCATCGCACCCATAGCAAGGTGCTAGCTCCTTCATTTTTAGGGTAATACATTCGAAAAAGCCTTACGTAGTGAGTCCGTCGTTTCAGCCAATCCAGCGTGATAGGGTCGAGGAGTGTACAATCGATCTTCGGGTGAAGATTGTTCCAACACTTGTTTCACTACATGATGTCGTAACGTTTCAGTTAGTAAGGATATTTCAATTAATTTTCTCACACGCAGTACCGAACTTAAGAGCACGTTACACTGCGACTCTTTTAATTGAACAGTTTCGGGTACAAGCTGAAAGGAACCATCTCGACGCTGGAACATGCGTTGCAGCATGACTTCTAGTCGATCTTCATTGCTGCCGATGTCTTTGAAAATGCACAAATCACGTTGAACAACTTCCACGTGGTTTTTTGGATATCTTTCATAATATCGCTTGCTCAAGACCACTGGTAGTTTCTCGGTGAATGAAGTCCCACTTTAGGGGTTAGAGAAACCCCCTCTTTCGTTGGGATAAGCTGATTCATCTAATCGTCCACGAACTTTCTCACATGGATTCGTGTCTGGCCTTGGTAACTTCTTACGACAAGGAACCGATTGCCGCCCAGGTGTATCATATTGTCGGGAGATCATTTAGGGTCATCTTGTTGTCCGCTCTCTTCTCAGACATCTCAATCACATTGGTTACCTGAAAAAAAAAATGTTTTTTAAAATACATCTAAAATAATAAATCACCTAAGAATTAAAATTAACCGGTTAATAAAAAGTAAGTATAAAAACACGAGTACACAGCCTTTAACTAGAACCAGAACTATTCAAGGGGGTAATAGAATTTAATAATTTAAAGTAAAAATACTTTACTGAAATACAGAATAACCTCATGTATTTAGATTCTATTTAAAGTACCACAAGTGTTTAATACAATTCACCTAAAATAATCTTCCCAAATAAACACTGAATAAACGTAATCTAAAAATGTTAGTAACATTAAAATACAATACAAAAATATACATACAATACAAAAATATACATACAATACAAAATACAATACAAAATATACATACAATACAAAAATATACATACAATACAAAATACAACAAATCACGTTGAACAACTTCCACGTGGTTTTTTGGATATCTTTCATAATATCGCTTGCTCAAGACCACTGGTAGTTTCTGGAATGCACTACTGATGTGATACGAAGATAATAAGTTTATAATTGTGTTCATTTTTGTCATAGTTATACAAGACAGCAAAATACAAAATGAGAAACATTGTTTAAACTGTATTACAACAAAGATAAGGTAGGTCTTGAACTTAACATTTTTAACTCACTCAGTTAAATTATCGACAATTATTTGGAGTACTATCTTTTATTATCATACTTGGTCCCACTTACCACGCAAAATATGCGTTGGATATTCATTCTAAATCATTCTTTAATCATTCATGTCATATACACGATTGTACACCAGCGCCCTCTAGCGCCTACCTATGGTAACTCTGCCCCAACCGCTATTTTTGTCAATTAGGAGCGGGGGTGAGGGTAACGAGAGGTTTGTAATTCTTTGTCAGCTTTACTAAATTAAATTGATCTTCAACAAATTGAGTTGCTTTCTTCTTAAAATGCCCTACGCCCTCCTAAACATGGGGGCTCGACAACTGCCTCTCGTCATCGCGAAAATCATCGATATTTAAAAATTTTCTTAATTTTTCAAAACCCAAAGTGTTCCCGTAGGTCAAAAGCTAAATCCTATTACGAACCGGGTTCACACAAATCTACGAACTTTCAGTCCCCACGAGGTAAAAACCATATCCTCTTACGAATCAGAATGAAACCTATTTACGAACTTTTTGAACAAAATATCTACGAACTTTACGACAACAGAAACTACTAAGAGCTGCAACATCACCACGCCACGCGAGTTTTTTCTTCGCCGTCAAGCAGAATCGACTCTACATCACCCACATCAACTACGAGAAAAGGAGGCCCAAACACCACGCCTATATCTACGACGACAGCGGACTACGGTACTACCACATCAACTCGAGAAAAAAAGGCCAACACCACGCCTAAATCCACAACGACAGCGGAGCTTCACTTCGAGCAACAACAAACAACATAGCAACGAACCAACACATCGCACGCACTGGTAAATTCAACGAACGAAACAAAAAATACAGGTAGGATCAATCTTTATTATTACGAAGATGTATAAGAAATTCAAAAGGAAGACCTCGTAAAGGTTGCTAAAGAACTTGGCGAATTGGTGCCGGAAAGCGCAACAATAATCGCAATAAAGGAACTTATAGAGAAAAATAAAGCGTTTATAGATGACCCAGAGTTCGTACAAGATTTAATAGTTACAACGGTAGAGGAATAGAAAAACACGAGAACAAAAACAAAACAGTAAATTAGAAATTGAGAAAAACAAACTAGAGCTCGAAAGAATTAAATTAATACGGGTTGAAAAAGAACTAGAATTAGCTACAATCAGAAATACTTGACGGAAAACCAAACACGTGTGGGAAACGAAAGTAGGGCCAATGAAACATCAACACCTAGCATCGAAACATTAATGAAAAGCGTTTAAACTTTAAGCATGCCTGTCCCATCGAAACCGGAAAATTTCAATCTATTTTTTAATTCATTGGAGAGAGCTTTCATAACAAAGGAAGTCCCGAAATCAATGCAATCGGAAATTTTGATTAATATCCTTGGTGAAAAAGCCAATAGCATACTACTATACATACCGGAAAACGAACTACAAAATTACGAACAAGTAAAAGCGACCGTCTTACGCGAATTTCAACCATCGGCAGTAGAATGTTTACTAAAATTTCGTAGAAGCCAACGGATGCCGAATGAAACGCACCTACAATTCAGTTCGCGATTAATATCAAGTTTCGAGTATTACATTAAGCTACGCGGTGGCTACAACTTTCGAAACACTGTGTCAATTAATGGTAAGCGACAAGCTGTTCAGTACGCTTGACCGCGAAACCCAAACACATGTATCCATAAGACAGGGTGAAAACTGGTTTAAACCGACCGAATTAGCGAAAGAATGTGATGTATATTTTAATTCCAAGCGGAAGCCTTTTAATGAAACCCATTCCCGCCCAACATCGTTCGAAAACAACGGACAGCATCAATATAGTAACGACCAACGTACAATAATTACGACAACACATATCAACAATCGCCAAACAACAATCATCCAAATCACTACGAATCGTCATACCTTCCAAGAACACAACGAAACCAAACAATCATCAAAATCACTACGAATCGTCATACCTTCCAAGAACACAACGAAACCAAAACAATCATATGACCCAACATGAAGAAACCGAAGAATTCGCCAATGTGTCACTCATCACAACTACCACAACATACCAAAACGATCCACACTTCAATAAATTACAACATGATTATATTTATCTCCACGATAAGAAAATTAAAACGTTCATAGATTCTGGCACTAATATAGTTTGTGTAAAATCCCTCTATTTACCGCCCGACATCAGTTACGAAGGAACAATCACTCTAAAAGACGCCTTTGGAAAAACGCAACGAGCAAAACTAGCAAAAAAACAATTGACTTGTCCCAAAAATCAGAAAAGAGTTATAGTGAATGCTGCCGTGTGTGAAAAATTAAATGCAAATTAATCATTCCACCCAATGGGCTATAACACTCTCTTAACACTACACTTACACACAAAAACCAATGGAAAAAACCGAAACACTGTCATCCATCAATCAACCGAATCTACTTCTTACCGAAACCATCCCTCGTGCATTGGAAATTTGCCAAGATCCCAGACCCGCGATCAAAATACAGAAAGAAGAACCGCGCTTTTCTCCTCCGCGAAAGAAGAACGATTGCATAACGCAGAACCAAGATTTTCCCTTTCAAACAAACCAAGCAACGATTTACTTGCGCGAAATGAAGGACCGTCCCTCGACTGACCGAACAGATGTTGGCATTACGAGACGCTAAGAAGACAGTTGTTCAACCAACATGTGCACTCAGTTTTTCGATGATACTTGAACTTAGACATTTTATTTTTACGAACTTTTCTGCAGACCAGAACTTTTATTTTTCCTACTTGTGCAAGAAACTATTCGCACGGACTTAATTTTTTTTTCCCTTGTCTTAGTTGTTAAAGTGTTCAATGTTTAAAGTGTTTTCTTTATAATTTTCAGAAGAAATGTTTACGAGTCTCATTTGTTTATGTCAATTTTTATAATTATTTTTCAGAAGGCAATTTTCTTAAAGTATTATTTTGTATAAGTTGTCAAAGTTTAATTTTTTATTATGTTGGGCATTTTTATTTAGCTAGCATGTTTTATTTTATTTCATAGAAATTTGTCCCAGACACAAACGTCAAAATGGCCGAGTGTCATATCCATTGTACACCAGCGGGGCCCCCCTTGCCCTACCTTGGTAACTCTGCCCCAACCGCTATTTTTTTTTCAATTGGACGGTGTGGGGTACGAGAGGGTGTAATTCTTTTCAGCTTTACTAAATTTAAAATTATCTTCAACAAATTAGTTGCTTTTTTCTTTTAAAAACCCCTACGCCCTCCTAAACATTTTATTTTTAAAATTTTTTTTAAAATTAAAAAGAGTGTACTTTTTTATTGTCAGATTCCCGGGTTTCGAACACCCAAACTTTACCAAAAAAAGTGTAGTGAAGTGACTTTTTTTTGTCATAAAAAACAATTTTTTTTTCGTAATGACTGACTTTCATAATTGAACTGTAAATGGGAAATTTAAGAATGTATAAATTGTGGTTTCCTTGGCGACGATTTGTCGAACTTGCTGAGATTGCGACTGTTTAAAAATCGTTTGTGCGGATCTTACAAAATTTTAAAAAAGTTTTGACTTGTACGTTTTGTGTTTTTCATAAATAAAAAATGTCTCGTCCTAAGACAGTTTCCCCCAAACCAAAATTTGTACATATAGCCCTTTCATGAATTTTTTAAAATCTTTTTTTGACCATACCCTTCTTTTCCCACTTCCCACCTACAGATTTAAAACATCCCCATCCATTTTCAAATTTTG
>JAFNEN010002110.1:0-20068 GCA_019343175.1 Oedothorax gibbosus
TGCCAAAGTCACTTACAAGTTCTCTTATCTAAGTTCTATTCAAACCCACATTGTAATTATCATATTAATAGCAAAACTTTCAAATCGAATTATATTTTCCATTCAACCAAAAATTTCAAACCAACACTTTATTAACAAAAAAAAACAAATACAAAAAAAGAACAAAAATTCTATTCATCATCTAGTGATTTTAATATTAGGCAAACCTGATTAAATATGTGTGATCGCTATCAACAAAAAAAAACCCAGCACATAAATTATTTATACATTTTAACCCTAATTGTATTATATTGGTACTTTTGAAATTTGTGTGTATTAAATTACCATTATTATGTTAGGAATACTTCAGAGTTCATTTAAAACAAACTAATATGAAAAAATAATTTGTAATTCTGAAAGAAGTTCTTCGAATTTAAATTTTATTTCTTGAAGCCCCATGAAGTTTTTAAAATATAGTTGTGAGACGTTTTTGATAAATGCCTTAACTTTCGACTTCGATAATTATTTCGCCATTTTACTTTTCCTTCCATAGGGCCCACAAAAAGTATATTTAATTTTTAAAAAAACATTTTTTTCTCATGTTTTGTATCTTTCAAAATATTGTATTCTTAATTTTTTTCTGTCCACCATTTTTTTTGGTGTCTGCCATTTTTTTATGTCTGGGTATGAAAATAACTCTAATATATTTTATTCAAATTAGTTGGAGAAATAAATACTCTACATTCAAATGTAAGAGTTTTGATTCTTGAAACTAGTATTGCCTATCTGGAGTTTTTTCGTATTATTGAAGCAATATCATTTCTTTTAATACCAAGCCTACACCAATATTTACTTACACATTTTGTCATGTTTTATGGGGGGGGAGTAAATATATCGTTTTGCCTGGACACTATTCTGGTTATATCTTCTTAGCGTTTACAATATATTTTCCTTGCTTTTGTATATGTATGGTCTAGTATCAAATCTCACATTCTTCAAAGTGTATCTAAGATATATGGTCCGGTCCATTCCTTGGCGACTTCGTCCAAATGAAGTTACATGCGGCAAAAGTCGACAATGAAAGGCCGGACTATATATTTTAGTAATACTTTGAAGAAAGTGAGTTTTGAAACTAGACCCTTCATATCTTGCGTTAATAAAGGTGTCATCCTTATAAATACTAGTATTTGAACGATCGAACATATTTGTTCTACTTTGAATTGTTAAATATAGAAAATGACTAAATTGTCCTGAAACTGTTGACCATCAGAATCCTGTGCTTGCATAATTTTTTACTTTCCTACACTTGTATTAAGGGATATAAATGAAAATTATTTACATAAGTTCCCTTTTATTGTAATAATAATATTTTTCTTAAAATTGTGCAACAGTTTTAGACAAATTGTCAAATTCATCGCTAATCATCATTCATCATTGATTCATTGATCCTCAAAAAACTTAAAACATAAAAATTATAAAAATATAATATCATCATATAAAACTGATAGGAATTTATATCTATGTATTGATATCTATGTCTGTATAAAGGTCCCATTCAACGGTAGACAAAATAAAATATTTTCTTTTATGCATTTTTAAGGAAGACTATATTTCATCTATACATTTTAAAGAAAGGAAATATATTCTGAGCTTCAGATTTCACCTTCACTTAGCATGCAAAGTTACATCAATGCTATTTTTAGAAATTTCTTGGGACATTCGAGAGTCGATATCTTTTACGAGAAAGAAGATCAAGACCTTACCAACCAGGCTATCCCAGTCCTATGTGTGTTAGTATAGTTATGTTTTTGAGATGAAAATAATCGGTAAAGTAAAACATGGATTTTTTTTTTGAAGAAAATGAAGCCTTTAAGATCTAACAATTATAATAATATATTTCTTTCATAAAGTTTTTATTAAATTTCAAATAAATGAGAGAAAAATTTTCGACATTGAAAAGTATTTATTATTTATTACAGCGTATTTGCATTGGATTCGAAATTTGTTCTAAGATACCATAAAATTGTGTGAATATTTGGTATTTTGGGTTACCAATCGTTTTTATTATAGATTACGTTTTTTATTACTTTCAAAGAATTTAACAAAAAATGAAGAATATTTATTGACATGCTAAAGATGTTGCCCGTCTCCCCCTTCCAAAATCAATTCTATCAGTCGTGTCTTAATTTTTGTTGTTAGATATATGATGTCATATCTTTCTATATCTTCCGTACTCTTCATCCGCCTGTCAGTACGTTCAAGCATATACAGTCCCTGGACAAATTATTAGACGCACGTTCATTTTTTTAGTAATGATGAAAACATAACAAAGAATGCCATATCATTAAAAAAGATGTCGATATATATATTAAGTATAGCAGATAGTATTTTCTATTCAAAAGCTTAAGATTAGGAACACAAATGAAGAGCTGAGTGGAAGAACGTGCTAAGTGACATTTTTGAAAAAATTGAGATTTTTGTGTTAATGATTATGTTATTACCTCCTTTAAACATAACAGCTTTCAATTTTTTAGAAAACATTCGATTTCGTAGATTTTTCGTGAACGAAGTTGGTAGGTGCACGCGTTTTCGTCACTTTTTCAATGGAAGAACGTGCCAAGGACCCTTAGCATGTTCTGCCTCCGAAATCGTTCCGATTCAGACGATCGTTCAGTGGAAGAACGTGCTAAGTGACAAAGTTGAAGAAAATTGTCAGACTTTCGCTTTATTTATGTCGCATTAATCGCAAAACACTTGTTTTTTTTTGTAGTTTTAATCAAAAGAATTTTAAAATGTCATTAATTTTTTTTAAATTAACTTTAATTATTAAATATAACCAATGATTTATAATTCATATAGCGTATAACCAGGCTTTGAGTGCATTTAGGAAAATAGTAGAAAATGCACTTTTATTTTAGAATTCAAAAAAAAGGTTTAAGGTTTTAATATTTTATAAAATATCGTTTGCTTTTAAAGTCTTGTGTTTTTTTATTCTAATAAACATAGTCTATTTAGCATTGAACAGATGGTATAATTAAAAGAAAGTTGCACCTGCCTTTGGACATCGCATGTTCGCGTTAAAACAACATTACACCCCGAACATACATCAAAGCATCTGGTTTGTTAAAAAAATGAACTAGGGGTGCAAAAATCGTTTAAAGCAATTTTACGTTTGATCTCTAAATCTGACGATCGCATTTTGTGCAATGTCCTAAACTCCTAAAATTATTAAAATGGAATTAAGAAATAAGCGGAAAGCTGTAATTTGGCTTGAAAGTGCGAATAGCAGCTTATACGGTAAGTACAAATTTAATCAAGATATTGCTATGTTATGTAAAACTAGTATAATTGTTATAATAACTCAATATAACGTTTTATACTCTATATCTTTATATTTATAAATTCTTAATATTTATTAAAATATAGATGACTTAAAAAAAGTGTTTGCATCACGATTGTAAAAATAAATTGTTTAAACGATCATGCTAAGCTGTTGTAGAAATGCTGTAAATTAAAGAAGCTTTCTTAAAATTGATTAAATCCTTAATTGAAAAGGGGAAATAAAAACATAAATAACCTTAGGATTTATATTTTGCCAGACATCTTATTTTTACTTTTTTTTATATCAATGTTTGTTTTTACAATCAATTATTCCTATCCAAAAACTATTTAAAAATTTATTTTGCGAAAAATTACATCTTACATTATTATCTTTTTTTTATAAATCTTTTAAATTTAATATTTATTTTATTCACTTTCATTTGTGTTTCTTTTACTATCTTTTTGTATACTTTTTACTAAGTTTAGATTTGTCTTATTATTCTTCAAAGTAATTAGTTTATAATTTCAGTGATAATGGTATTTTTAGCCTACTTTTCTTTTTTTAATTCGAAAGAATTAAAAAAATGAAAAAGTAGGTATTGACATGCGGTCGATGTCCGTCTGTCTGTCTGTCTGTCTGTCCGTACCCCCCTTCCAAAATCGGTTCTATCCATCGGATCTTAAAAATTCTTTTTTTTAGAAAGCTATGACCTCAGATACCCAACTTTCATACTTTTTGTCCGTCTGTCTGTACGTCCGGACGGACATAAATCTACTATCTGTCGGCGAATTTCCCATTGAATTAGCATTGAAATTCAATTTTGAGTCATTTAAAGCGCTGTAGGTATTGAAATGCGGTTGATGTCCATCTGTCTGTCTGTTCGTATGTCTGTCTGTCTTTCCGTCTGTCTGTCTTTCCGTCTGTCTGTCTGTCCGTACCCCCCCCCCTTTCCAAAATCGGTTCTATCCATCGGATCTTAAAATTCTTTTTTTGTTAGAAAGCTATGACCTCAGATACCCAACTTTCATACTTTTTGTCCGTCTGTCTGTACGTCCGGACGGACATAAATCTACTATCTGTCGGCGAATTTCCCATTGAATTAGCATTGAAATTCAATTTTGAGTCATTTAAATCACTGTTGCCAAATCAACAATGGCATGAGAAACTTTATTTATTTAAACATATTTGAAGCAAAATAATATTTTAATGAATCAGTTTGGAATGACGTCATAAAATGTAGCACAATATGATTCTTTGATTATTCATTATTTATCTACCAAGAAAGCGGCAAGGCATACTTTTGCATGCAATTATGCTTAGTTTTAATTTACATTTCTTATTTTTTAATGCAGTTCGGAGTAGTTTCATTACTTTTGTTATTAATAAATATTTAATTATTCTTCGAACTACAAATAAATCACGAGCAGATGATAAATAATATTTAATTAATTTGCGAAAGAATATTAAGGAAAATAGTTGATTTTGGCTTTTAGAAGTTTAAATTATAGCTGGGTGCTGTGTTTCGATCTTTTTTTCTAATGCGTATAAATCTAGTGTAGAAACGGCTGTTGATGATATTTATTTTAGGAACCTAGTTTTTTTTCCCAATTAGAACTTCAGTAAGTATTTAAGTAACAGGAAAGTAGGCTATTTTAGTTCTTTATGAACTTCTTGTTTTAAAAATATTTTCAATTAAAAACTTACTCATCTAACATTAAGCAAGAAGTTCTAAAATAACTAATATAACCTACTTTCTTTTAACTTAAATTACTCAAAGAAATCCTTATAGTAGGGACAGACGGACGAACAAAAAGTATATAAGATATGTGTCTGATATCATACACTAAAAAAATTAGGGTTGAGTAACACTTTACGACTTTCAATTACCGATTAATATATCAATACGCTCGTTTAAAAGTTATGATATACCTTATAAAGTATTTTCAATTACTTTCAAACCTAAAAAGTTCTATGGCAGCTACTCTTTGCACATGCAAAATATTGTTGAAAACTTTATTTTATCGTCCGACTAGTACTGGGAGCAATAGTATCAAATTTTAAGTCTGTATCTATTTTCGTTTTTCAGCACTACTTTTAAAACCCAAAAAGTTTATAGCAGCTGCTAATTGCGCATACGCAATTTTCTCGAAAATATTATTAGGACTTCCAACAGGTACTAGGAACCCGTGTACTAAATTTGAAGTCTGTAGCTCTTTTAGTTCGAACTGTAAAGTAGTTTCAGACAAACAGACGAATCAATGAAAAAAAACCAGTTTTTTGTAATCAGCACCCTCCAAAACGTGTAGAAAGCACAAAATCTTTATTTTGGATTTTTGACCTCCATCGCAATAGTTTCATTACCTTATATTTCATATTAGATAATTGAAAGTAATAACTTTAAAAATCGGACGGATAGAAAGGAAGTTAGGGGGTGGGGGTAGACGGACGTACGGACAGAAAAACAGACGTACAGGCAGGTGGCCGAACACTATACATTGTATTCTTCTAATTTTTTAATTTCGAACCAAAACAGAATTTTCAAAATCAGACAGTTTAGATCGGAAATTGAAAGGGATACGGACGGACGGACAAAATGATGGACGTACAGGCAAACAAATAAAAAGTATTAAAAAATCGGTGAAGTCCTATCTTCCAAACAAAAAAAGAATTTTGAAAATCGGAATGTTAGTATAGAAATTATGAAACTCGTATGTATCAAATATACCTAAAAAATGTCACTTAGCACGTTCTTCCACTAAACGACTGAAAAAATCTGAAGCACTTCGGAGGAAGAACGTGCCAATTGCAGGAAGCGTCAAGCGCGTTTTGTAAATAACGTGTTATTACGTAAAGTACGGCTAAGCCAAAAGCCACCAAGCATTTTGAAGAACCAAACCAAATTATCATGCAGAAAAAACTATGATTTTGTGAATGAAAGAAAAGTTGCAAACTAAAAACTTTGAAGCTCATTATCTCGTTTTCACCTTTTTGTCACTTAGCACGTTCTTCCACTAAGCTCTTCAAATGTCCTTCTGAAAGTATTTTGTTCATCATTGATTGATACATGAAATCTTGCAGTGCTTCTAATAATTTGTCCAGGGACTGTATCTTGTTCTACCTTTCAGTCGACGAACTAATCATTAATTTTTCATTTAAATAGTCATTTTAAATTCATTCTGCCAGATCGACTGTGGCGGTTCACCACACACGCAACCTCAATATGCCATCAACAACTAGGAGCCGCTGATTTACCATCTCGTTCCTACCACTTTTCTAAATAACAACGATAGCAGAAGTATAAAAGCCAAGGGGTAACTCATCTCAACCTTGAGGATCCTTTTGGTAGACTGGATTACTGAGGCGGCTATATCGACAATAGCATGAAAAACTTCATTTAAAACTCATATTTCACCCACGCATTCCCCCCCAACCCCTCCCACTCTAATCCCTTTCCGGATATCACGCTTCACAACTTCGTCAACTGTGTTTTCTATTATTCATTCTGAAGTTCTTTACCAAATTCTTAAGCAGGTGTACCTCTTGTGTTTTTTCCCACAGAAAAATGTGAATTTCTACTGAATAAACTATTTGCGCCAATAAGCAACGTTGTTTTCTTCATGAATCTTCTCATGTATCATGAACAAAGAGTTGAAGATATTCACTGAATTTTGAAATTAGTTTTCAGGGAAATATACGGAAATGGGTTTTGCATCAACTGGAAATATTTAGTTTGACTGTTTGATCTTTAAAAAGTGTCGAAAGGCATGAAATTACTCGCTTTAAACTGGCAGTTATACTTTGTTTTATATTATTCCCTGAAAAGAGATACGAATCAATAGAAGCAAAGGGTTTTGTTAAAATCTGTATTATAAACATTTTATCAAATACCCATTCAAAATATGAAATACCGGTATTCTAATATAGATTCTAAAATGTACATAAAAATGACACAAAACATTTAAAAACGATTAAAAATCTAACTCAAACTCTGGGTTGTTTTAATAGGTTAAAATGATTCATTAAACTATTCCCAACATCATCACCTGAACAACAACTATTCACGTTATTCATTTATATACATCTTCCAAAGAGGATCCCCACGTTTCAGAATCCCAAACTTCTAAACCCATTTCCTAAAGGAGACTTTCTTGTCATTAAATTTCATGGGAAATAGTCATACAAGCTCTTTGTGGAAAGACTCAGACCCCCCCCCCCCAAAAAAAAAAAAAAAAAATGACGCACAATCACACATAGTAATCACAATAGTACGGAGACTCAATATCGTCCTAGAATTTTGCCTAAAATAGAACATACCGACTATGAATTTCGTAGATAATTCTCTGTTTAATAGGAGGAACTAGTATGTAATTCAGATTGGTCGAAGCTGTATCGTAATATAATGTTTATATTATCCTAATACATTTACTCAAATGTGTCGTAACAAGTGATTAAATATTGAATATTCCGTTTACGACTCTAAAATGAACCACTTTGCAGGTTATGTGCTTGTTTTAGCCATTAACGAGTTATTAAGCACGAAGAACATAAGCTATTTATCTCTGAAGAATACATACGCATAAAATCGTCACGTTATAAGGTTTTCAGCAACACGCGCAATATTTAAAAATTTATAAATTTTTAAAATTTAAAGCATGAAGCAATCATTTATAAGCATCTGTTACAGAAATAAAATTTTATACAATTTTTTAAATGTCAGTTAATTTTTTTTAAATCTTAGTTATGATAAGATTACTTTACTTCATAAGCTCAACAGCCTTTGGCAGGCCAAGGCTGATAAGATTACACTTCAACTAAATTGCCTATCCCACAGAGGGTTAATACTGTGTACAAAGGAGGGTTGTACGCTTACCGCAGGCAATTTAGGGTTAAAGATGTATCACTTTCCCGGGCACGGTATGACAGTTCTTCACGCAAAGACAAAATTTATACAAAACCCTCTAGACTATCTTCAATTAAGCTTGCAAAAGTGTCGTTATGGATTTCACTTCGAAGTAAATCCAAGAGCACAAAGAAGTGTAATCACACAAAACTGAATTAAAAGAGAACGCATTGTGTCAAAAGTAAACTCTAATCCAATTTCATGGCAGCGTTTGATGTGGTACTCATTTGCTTGTTGCTGCGAATTCCGTAGTTATTTGTGGAAAATCTTTTCAAATGCATCTTTGAGATATTTATGGGAATACTTAACTGCGTTTCTTTCATTTCGTACTGGAAATGTGCAGATTTTATAGATTATTTTACCAATTTACGGCGAGTGGCAAGAAAAATTGCCACACGGAAATGAGTTTCCTTCTTGATTTTATCTAGATAAATAGAATAACAAAACTGGTGAAAACTATAGTTTTAACAGAAAAATTTATGTAGGACAGTTTAAGTTTAACCTAAAAACGAATTTATAAAAGTAAAGGTAAACATTTGTGAACAAAAATGAAGGTTTTAATGGAATTGAAAAGTCTTCGTTAATGGGTAATGTTCTGTAGCGGTAGTCATTTAAAATATTTAACAAGTTTTTTATCATTTAATTGCACGAAAAAATCATAAACTGCAAGGATACTCTATTTCTACGCTGCCATATCTTATTACTTTTGTAACGTACAAACTTTAAAAGGAAACAACAATAATAAAGACTTTTAATGCACTTTGTCAAAAAGCAGGTTGTGTGGGTTAATATTTCAAGGACTGGCGAACATACAAAGTTTTATTATAGCATATTTAGTTATTTTGCTGGCTCCATATAAACATATATGGAGCCAGCAAATTAATATATATATATATTATATATATATATATATATATATATAATATATATATATATATATATATATATATATATATATATATATATATATATATATATATATATATATATATATATATATATATATATATATATATATATATATATATATATATATATATATATATTATATATATATATATATATATATATATATATATATATATATATTATATAATATATATTATATATATATAAAATAATAATATATTATATAAATTCTGTAAAAACAAACTCGATATGCATAAGCTATAAATGAATAATGTATATTTTGAAAAACAATTTTTTTATTAAACAAAAAGGCAGAATTTATGTCTAATTAGAACATAAAATATGTTTTTGCTGAAATTACTCAAACATGCCAACGTCTAACCATATTAAACTTTTGACAGACAAGTATTTTAAAACGTCACTTGCATTCAACAATATTAGCTAGTTGCTAGTGTTAAATTCACAATTTTACTTTATGTTATAGTATCTGAAAAGGGATATGCGTCTGAGAATTAAAAGGAAAAAGTTTTTGTTAAAATGTGTATTATATTCATTTTATCAAATACCAATACAAATAAACCTATTTGTTTTATTGAAATACATCATATTTTAAAAATTATAAAAAGCATAGATACGGAGACAAATTATTCTGAAAATTCTCGTATTTTATTGTATTGTAAGTAAATATAATATATAATCATTTTTCTATATTTTTCAAGAACTTAAATTTATGTCTGTTGAGTTTTAATGTGTGTAGGTATAGTTATATTTCTAAAATTAAATTAGTCGGTATCGTACAACAAGGATTTTCATTAAAAAAATAAAGCTAAAACGGTATAACATATCAAAATCTAAATTAACCGTAGTTTTTTAAGATTACCTAAGTCAATTACGGAAAACACGCTTTTAGAAAAACCTCATTAATATAAAGATGAAAAAATATTATTTTTCTACTTTTATAAGATACTTTTCTTAAGTGACTTATTGTTTTAAATTATGACTTTTATATAGAGGGGGATTTTATTTTCAATTTGATGTTTTCTTTATTCTTTATTGTACCTTAAGGACATGAAATTGTTATATTTCTTTTCTTTTTTTTTCATTTTATTTAAAATTCAATTTAGGACCAAAAAATTTCACCTTAATTTTTCTTTTTTTTATTCGTAGAAAAGCACAAAAATGGTATAACATATCAAAATCTTATTTATGTTTTGTATCGTATAAAAATAACCTCATATTTCTTTTTAAAGATAAAGCATTTTTATTTTTCATCACCGATCTGTCTTTGCACACCTTAATATGAATATTCAATTACGGTTATTATTTTAACGGGAAAGAATTTGGAGGAAACGTATTATTTTCAGACTCTAGAAAGCGTTAACAAAATTAAGAAAAATGGACTATGCACCTAATTGGAATGTTTCCGATGATGTAATGCTCTTGTTTTCATTTTTCCTCCATCCTGCGGTTTCATTGGTTGTTTCGGTTTCACTCTCAGTCCTTGGTTTTTGTCTGTCCTTGCTCCATCTCAGACTTCTTTCCGTGTAACTTGTTTTTATTATTGCTATTTATTAAACTTTATAGGTTTTAATTCGATTAATTTTCCAGAATTCAAAGCATTACCAAAACGCCGGATGTTGTTTAAATACTATTGTTTCGATGCTAATTTGATCATTAAACAAATTAAATTAAGCGTGTGGGACAGCAATTTAACCCGATTCACGAGGAAACCTTTATCTCCGCACGAAAAGTTTGTGCACGACTCTTTCGTTTCAGTAAGGCAGGAAATTATTTTTCATTAGCAGAATTAAAAATTAATAAGTAAAATGTTCTTAGAAAACTCTCACTTTCGCGAATCGAAACAAAAGTAAATTCAGAAAAATGAAAACAAGACAGCTGGAGCTCTTGCCACGCACGAAGTGAAACTACTCCATTTATTATCATGTGATGATTATGCAGAGAATATTTCGTTACTCTACTTATAGCCAATTTTAATCATGAAATATCCGTGCTTAAAATATTAAAAATAATTTAGTTTAATATATAAACTTTTTTCTGCCAAAAACTATTGCTTCCGCTAGCTTCGTTATTTTAAATTTCACGTCACTCTCACGTCAAGAAATCTTTCGCGGGTGAAATCTATTCTTACATCACTTAAAACTAATTTATTGTTTGAAAAGTAAGGTACCAAAGTTTATAAAATATTAAACTAGTAACCTATTTCGATTTTAAATTCCACTTTCTTAATTTACTTTTCCACTTCTTAAATGTTATAGAAATCTTCATTCTGGTTTTTAGTTATATATTCTTCTCTTTTAGAAATAAAGTTCTTCTAGAATAAAAGAACTGATATTATAAGCGAATATATAAGTGAGTAACCGTTTAAATTAACATTGTGGATGCTAAGCGTTTTCTTTAAGCCTAATCGTTGATGATTACCAAGAATATTACTATAACCATAATCATGACTGAAATACTAAAAAGTAATTTAGTTAAAAAAACTTCGCAAAATATATTTCAAGCATACACCCGTCAGACCATTATACATAACTATGGAGCGAAGATGAGCAGAAATTTAATACAGTTTTGAATTTTAAGGATCTTAATTCCTTCTTTTCTGAAGCATCATTTTTATTTATAACGCGTTTATTTTTAAAATTACTTGAAATGCCAAAAGCTTTGGTACTTTCGTGTGGAGGACAATACTCTTCTAACTAGATGATCCACATATAAGAGAATCATGACTGACTGCATACGTATCACGCCGACCAACTATGAAGACAGATATAATTTAGATCTATTCTTTGTTCTGAAGCACATTTTAAGCTTTTTTATTGAACAAAGGTAGAGCAACTCTTAGGAATGCATTGTGCTTGTGGATTATTTTCTTTCATGAACAATTTGCGCTCGGCGCGCGAGAATTAAGTCTTTACACGTAAAATCAAATAGTTTATATTTATGGGATTGTTTTTTGAAGATCATTATTTTTAATTTTATTTATTGTTTTAAAATATTTATTTAGTTATCTTAAGTTGGATCAAATTTCCTCAGATTGATTCGATTTAAATTTCTGAATTTAATTTAATATCAATGTTTAAAAATGAATATTTAAAAGTAAAAAAGGAGTTCGTACTTTATAAAACTTTTTCAATCATACAAGATGATGAATGTCTTGTTTCCTTTTCTTTCTTTTGTCATGTACTGTACAGATTTGGTGTCTGCTGATCATTTATGAAATGTGTTGTAGATAATTAGAAGATATTTGCGACAATGTCCTGACAGTATAATGGCGATAACTATTTAGGATCTGCTGAATACTTGTTGCAACTGTCGCAAATTAATTCAATAAAACAGTAACCAAAACCTTTTAAAACATTAAATACTAAGAAACTTTATTCAGAAAAAAAGAAAGTTACTTAAAACTATAGTTTAATTCATAGAAAGTTTTTTATGTAATACTTCAAAAGCGAAAAAATATATACACTTTTAACTAACTTTGGATTCTCCAAAACAACAATTCTTCTCTTCACTTCAACGCATGCTTTTAATGGCTGATCTTTGGTTGTTAAAATGTGAATCCTAACTGTGTTACAATGTTGCAGTGTAGAAATATTTGTAAAAAGTATTTCCCCGCTTTAAGCCCCTTGTCCCATTAGCCCCCACTCTCCCCTAACTATAACGTTGACAAACATTAAATACTAAGCATTTTCATTCAGAAAAAAAAGAAAGACTAGCCAACTTTAAGCACAGTTGCCAAATTCTGTTTGCACGCTGATGATAACTGTATTCGCGTTTGATATAAAGTGGTATGTTAATTTATGCTGTTATCTTTATAATGAAGCAGTATCTCTTCGCTATGACGAAATTAATAATATATGCATCTGACTGGTTCAAATACCGACGTTTTATCAACCAGGTCGTGTGGGGCTGACGACGTTGAAGATACTTTCCTCAACCTCAATTTCCATAGCAGACGGCAGATTACGTCCAACTTTTGAGTTTTGCGTTGAAGATACTTTCTTCAACCTTAATTTCCATAGCAGGACACGAGTGCGTTGAAATACCCAACTTTTGTTTCCATGAGTTTTGCGTTGAAGATACTTTCTTCAACCTCAATTTCCATAGCAGACGGCAGATTACATCCAACTTTTGAGTTTTGCGTTGAAGATACTTTCTTCAACCTCAATTTCCATAGCAGACGGCAGATTACATCCAACTTTTGAGTTTTGCGTTGAAGATACTTTCTCAACCTCATTTCAAACCTTCAATTTTCCATAGCAGACGGCAGATTACATCCAACTTTTGAGTTTTGCGTTGAAGATACTTTCTTCAACCTCAATTTCCATGCAGACGCAGATTACATCCACTTTGAGTTGCGTTGAAGTATTCTTCACTATTTCCATAGCAGACGCAGATTACTCCACTTTTGAGTTTTGCGTTGAAGATACTTTCTTCAACCTCAATTCCATAGCAGACGGCGATTACATCCAAATTTTGAGTTTTGCGTTAAGATATTTCTTCACCTCAATTCATAGCAAGGATTCAAATTACTACTTAAGTTGTGTTGCTTGAGAATATTTCTTCAACGTAAATTCCACTTAGAGAATTCAACTCCACTTTTGAGATTTACTGGATACTTATTACAATTTTCTTAAATCGGAACGTTACATTCACATTTGAATTTTGCTGTTAAATTAATTTTACCTTCAAAAGTTGGAAAATTAAATTTGAGTTTGTTAAAAATCCCTTCAAGGAAATCAGACAAAATTACATTTAATTCACTTAACGTCACAAAATTAGTGTAGTTGAAAGATTAACTATTTCAAACTATTATCAAATATTTTCACCAATACTTTCTCGTGAACTTATAAACTAAAAGGTTAAATCTTAATTAAGATTTGTGAAGTTAACACATTCAATATTTTTCTAACTAAATTTTTAAATGACTTTAGTTTTTTAGGGTTTTTTTTTGTATTAGATGGGTTAAAGTTAAGGTTTGACGAAAGAGATTAAGATCAATTGTAACAAATACAATAGATTGGTTTTGAACTAGGTAAATTAGACTGTTCAATGATTTAAAGAATTGTTTTTGTCAGAGTGAACTGTAGTAGAGTTTGAGGTTACAGTCCCAATGCAACAGCGTTAACTGACTGAAACTTAGGGTTAAATTGTTAATTAGTCTCCAATTGACGTGTACAACCACTGAGCTACAACACGCAATTACGTCACTTTTACATTGATAAAATGAAATAGAAACATTAAATCTCAATATTATTTTCCTAAAACTCATTTTTTTTATTCTAAAACTTAACTAATCCAGGAACGGTGCGATGTAATCCCCTTGTATAAATTTGCAAAACTAATCTTTATAGAAAATGCGTACTTCTAATGAAAATTCCAAGTATAATACGAACTCGAATTTTAATAACGTAACAATGATAACACTGAACAATGCTAGTATGATTAATGGAAATAAGAAAGTCAAAAAAAGACAAGTGTCTCATCTGCCTGTTCAAATACAATTTGAAAAAAAGGATTCTTTCTGAGCTTAGCATCTTTTGACACTTCTTTTTTCACTGAAAAGACAAATGAATAGTTAAAAGTAAAAGGGAAAATTATCTAGAAAGGTTTCCATCGACGTTTATTATTCATCTAAAATTTTAAAAGGAAGAAGCTCAACGGGAAATTCTCCAATGAACTTAACCGCTTTTTTTTAATTTTAGGTATTCAAATTAAAATATGCAAAAGCTTCTTCATTCTTACAGTGTCAAATCAAAGAGGTAAGAGTAAGTCACAAATGGTGCAAAGAAAAAACAATGTAGAAAATGATTTGCTGAATGAAGCTATTTATCGATTCCGCATCCGCCCAAATGAGTACTTGACGATTGATGATTTGAAGAATTTTTTAATTAAGTTTTAGTGTTGGTTTTGCATGAATTAACTCCATACTAGAGCCACACGGAAAGCCTATTTTTACGTACAATCAATCCGTTTAGTTTAGTTTGAATTGTCGTAGCACTAGAGCTACACAAGGGCTATTGGCGACGGGCGTCGTATTTTAGAACCACAGTCAAGTGACGAGCCGACACCTGAGTAGGCACCCAACACAACCGTTAAGGGCGACATCGTACGCAGCGTTATGACTTTGAAGGATATTTAACGTGCACACGCCACACGGAGTATTATTCGCCGGACATTTTTTTTTTGGCTGCACGGGCCGTTTATAGGTCGGCAGTTATTTTGGCGATGCCCGGACCGGAACCTGGGACCTTCCGCATTCTAGGCGAATGCCTAACCGACCGGGCTCCTCAGCCCCCCCCCCCCCCCCCCACCACCCCCGCAATCAATCCGTGAACATATAGAATGAGTAGAAGTAGAAACACAGAAACTCAATTTCCCTTCCCGCGGACAAAGATAAACTATTTTCTTGTAACTAATTTGGTGTGTGTGTGTTCTAAATAAATAAACTTGCTTAAACTATAATATGTTCTTGAGGGTTTTTTCCATACTAAGACTTTTATTTCGAATTATGGCATGATAATTTCATTTTCTGTAAAAATAGAAGACATCTAACAAGGAAATGCCATATATTTTTTTAAGGGGACACGGTACCACTTTCAATTTTTTTTTTTTAATTTTTACATATTCATTATAAAATTGGTGTATTTAAAAACTATTTTAATTTTTAAGTTATTTAAGAAAATTAAATTTTTTTGAACTTTTTAAAAATGCAAAAGCTTCTTCATTCTTACAGTGTCAAATCAAAGAGGTAAGAGTGAGTTACAAATGGTGCAAAGAAAAAACAATGTAGAAAATGGTTACGATTTTTTAAATAAAAATTTTTTAACGCAATTTTTCCTCATGTACTTTAAACTGTTTTACACAAGAATTGGTATCCAAATGTGAGTTATCTTCAGTAGTTTAATGTAAAATATTTATCTAGAAAATCCCAAATTTTTTAATATATTTGGAAAATTTCGATTTTAGTATTTTTTTATAAAAAAGTATTACTTTTGAAAACAATTTTGATGCCAATTCTTAATGTCAACATATTTGACAGACTTCATACAAAATTCCTTACACTTTTATAAATAATTAAAAAAGCATTAGAGTTTTGAAAACCTTTGTCATCAAGGAAAAATGAAGACCGAGAAAAACACGTTTAAAGTTTTCATTCGTTTGCATTTTTATCCTACCTTTCCGCATAAAAAGTGGAATAACTTTTTTTAATATATAGCTACACTTTTGAAACTTGGTAGACTTATTAAAAAGATTCCAAACTTTAATTTTAGCAAATAAAAATATATTTTTGCCTTTTTTGAGGTACTGTGTCCCCTTAAATAGCAACTTTGAATCAACAACAGATGCTAGATTGCCAAGTTTCACAATATTTTGCTAGTCCGTTAAAAAGTAAAATGTTGGAACCAGAGAATTAATTCAAATTTTGCACTTCCAAATTGCTTCATTTTTTTGTCGCCAAGCATCTTCCAACTTATTCTCATTTCCATGTGCAATTTTTAACTGAATTATTTTTAGGAAAATACCCAGACTGAAATTCCGAATCCTTTATTCAACATTTTCGTACAATATTATGCAACAAACAAGAAAAATTTACGTGGAACGTATGTCATACTTCTTACATATGGTTTTGTGTTTAGTTTCAATTGGGGACTTAAGTGTGACTTCCATAGTTGATATCAAAATAGTACATTCAACGATAATATCGTATAAAAAAAGTAGCTCAACTGTAATATAACAGCCTTTCCGTTCTTTGGCGGCATTTTTCACTTGGCGATTTTAACGTTGGTGTTGTTATGTTTAGATAGTTGTATTAAAGTTGAACTGGAAAGTTCATCAAATTCCTGAGAACGGTTTGCTTGGAAACTTAATGGAAATTACCAAATTGGGACCAACTGAAAGAAAAAAAAGCAGTGACTGGGCTTGCTAAAAACGTACTTTGAGTTAAAATTTCTAAAAACTTTTAAACATTTAAAGATCTACAACCCTGATGCAATACATAAAAATCTGTAAAACCAGCGTTTTACAATATAAAACAAAACTACAATTTTAATTAAAAGAACGTTTCAAAATACATCCAATTATGTATGAAGCGTGTAATCATAAAACTCACATTCTCCAGTTTTTACAAACGGTATTTTTTAAATAATTAATGTAGATAACTTACAGGTCTCTATCTTCCCACTTCATGAAATTGCTTCTAATACTTTGTAATATTATTTATTGAGAATTAAAAAATATATTCGAACCAATTTCAAAAAGCGGGAAGGTCGGGACCTGTAAGTCAGTTATCACATAAAAAAAATCTGCTTGTAAAAATATTGAATACAGCCGGAGAAATGTGGCAGAGAAAATATTTTTTTCTCCATAGGATTAACACTGATGCACTTTACTTTGGAGACCCCCGGTCCAGCTCGCCCATTCCCCCTTAATTATACTTAGTAAAATGTTATTTTTGCAACTAGACCTTCCATATGCGATTTAATGGATTAAAAGTACGTTTTGCATTTGCAACAAAATGTTGTTGCATTTGCATTAACATGCATTAACATTCAACTGCGATGCACATGAACTAAATGCATACATGATACATTTTCCTAACTGAATTTTATTACCAGACTTGTAGTGATGCCACTCACATTAAATTAATGGATACTGTACTACTGAGAAGTATAACTATTTCTACAAATTCCTTTGACATTTTCATCACCAAATTGTAAAAAGGTGACAAGACCATTGGGAAATTTCCCACAAAGCTTCTTCCTATGAACATTTCAGGGGAAAAAAGCCTATACGGAAATCTATCTGTCTGCGTGACCTTTTAGCTATTCATTTATATACATTAGTTCTTAGACATTTGAACAAGCACTTACGCTAGGTCCTCTGAGACGTAAAATTGAAAGAGAAAGTAGATTAAAAATATTGTGCCCATAGATATCATAATTAAAGTATTAGATTGGCTGATCACGTGACCTCCAATGCTAACGACGGAACGCGCATGGATCCTTTTTTGGTGGGCATAATGGCCAGTGTTGCTGCCACTTTAAGGAGAAAAATAATACGAAAAAATACCATTTAATTCTAAATTTACAAAAAAAAAATACTAGAATGGATTTAAAGTCACTAAAAATATTCTCAAATGCAGCTAATATTTTTACGATATTTTTTTGTAATTTTCATTCTAAAATAAATTTTAAATTAAGTTAAAAGTTTAGTTATAAAGTTTAAAGAGCATATTAGTATTTTAGAGTAATTCTAAAATTACAAAAAAATATCGTTAAAATACGAGCTGCATTTTGGTATAGTTTTAGTGACTTTAAATCCTTTTCTAGTATTTTTTTTGTAAATTTAGAGTTTTATACCATATTTTTTCGTAGTATTTTTCTCCTTAAAGTGGCAGCAACACTGGCCATTATGCCCACCAAAAAAGCCTCCATGCGCGTTACGTCGTCGTTAGCATTGGAGGTCACGTGATCAGCCAATCTAATACTTTAATTATGATATCTATGATTGTGCCTTATTAACAACGCAATATTTCGATGGCATTTACCTGCAAATGCATTGCCAATACTCTTCATCCAGGTAGTTTTTGAAATTAATATATTATGATTACCATTTATTATAGGATGCCTTTCTCTGATTGCTGAACCATCTTTTTCATGCTTTATTTTTTTTAAAACAAACATTACAGAATAATTTTTGTTCGTCACAAGGGAGTTAAAAAAAAACCGTATATGTGACTAAATAAACATAATTTTAATTGATAAGACATTATAATAAGACATTATAAGTTTAAATAAGAAAAAACACAAAACATAATAAATTTAAACACATAAATATACACAAAAAGAAAAATGTGGCAATGCTAATGCTAAATAATCAAAACAAAATGCCCAACATTTTGGTCAGCGGGAAATATATATAAAAAAAACAGTTCGCTTCTATAAATTAAAAAATACATCAATATCGTCTATTGACAAAATAAATTTAAATAAAGAATTTCTAAACCTGCATAAAGGGGATACTTTGAACTTCAGTAGATAGTTAATTGAATACTTTTGGGGCAAAATATGAAAAATGTTTTCGAAAAAATTTCTTTATGTGGAAATGGGATATGATAAATTTCATTTAAACGTCTAGCTCAAATATTTACTTTTAAATTACAAAAAGTATAAATTGAAAGTATTTAATTATTAATAATCTCAATTTATGATGGAAACACTTCTGTTTAAATATCTAATTTTTCTGATTTATAATAAGTCAAGCATATGAAAAATTCAATATCTTTAGGAGTGTCGTTTGTTGAATTACTGAATTATTTTATCAGTATAAAGTTTTTTTTTATTTAATTTTCTTTATTTGCGCTTGAAAGAGAATTTCGATCTATTTTTCTTATCTAATTTGGTATTTTTCTTTTGACATTTTTTTCTATGATATTTCTTTTATTTATAAAAGAAAACTAATATCAATGAGTGAAACTGAACTCAATTTGAAAGGAATATTTGTGTAACAAAAGGAAAATAATACAAAAACACCACGCTCAAAGTAAAAACGTAGTTTTAAATTGATGATATGGATCGCAGATAAAAATATTAAATAAAATTAATGGAAAACAATATCCTATAATAATAATAAATGTGCTTGGCTGTGTTTTTCCATTCGTAAATAGAATATGAAAAAAGATGATGAAAAGAAAATAAATAATGAAAGTTTTGTTTCGAAAAATACGATAAGCATACTTTTTCTTAACTCTAGGAATGAATAAACTGAGGCTTATTACATTTAAAAGATATTTTAGTTTAAAGTAATTAAATTCCAACATGTATAATACCCACTTATACGTTGTTGATATCTGATATAAAAACCGCTAAGCATATATTTAATTAAATTTTTAAATATTTTTTTATCGATAGCAATATATTAAGAGAAGACGGTAAACA